>CATIWR010537302.1:0-47245 GCA_949677035.1 Omphalea diandra
TTTTTTTTTTTCTCTTTTGTAGCAAACACATATTACCAATATAGGCCTTTGAATTTGAATTAATTGTTCGTTTCTGTACATATTAATAATTTGAGAATTTTGTAATAATCCAAGTAAATAGTGTTATTGAATTCTTCTTAATTTTAAGAGGTTATGGTCAAATTGTTACTACTAGATTAAGACATATATTAGTTTCATGGTGAACACTACTATAGTAAGAGATTGCAAATGGATGACCTCGGGCAGGTATAGGAAGAGTGAAAATAGACAAAGTGATAAATAATCTTTTTATTTATTTATAACTCATTTCATTTTGCTATAGATGTTCATACCCATTTAACTTATATTCATTTATTTATCCAATTATAATAAAAATTGCTTTAAATTAAATATTTTTACTTAATTGAAATATTTATGTTAATTGATCTATAATTAAATTTAATTTTTAGTATAAAAATAAAATATTAACTTTATTATCAGATGGCTGAAATTATAAAAGATAATCTTATTTCATTAAGTTAAGTGGGTTATAACCCATTTAATACTTATTAAAAATAAAAGTGATCTATTTATCATTCATAGTCATTTTCAAAGAGTGGCTATGGATGAACTTTACCACCTATATTATAATGCTGTAATTAGTATAATTTTCAAGTATTTAGATAATAATGTATATAGTTATTTACTGTTTTGAATAATTTTATTTTTCATAAAATTATTTAAACACAGTTCACGATTTTACGTAATGATATCATACCGAATGTGTCATTATAGAATTTATCAAGTTTCATTTATTTTAATTTATTATTGATTATGAATATTGCTATGATATTATGGCATTAAATGATGAATTAGTAATCCCATTAATATAGTAATGATTAAATAAAGAAATAAAATAGGAGCACAAGAAATGCCCGGCATATGATTATTATAAACTTACCATATCTTTTTCAAGAGGCGAATTTCAAGCGGAAGACTTCTTCAAGAATAAGAGCCTTGATGGCCTTTATAAATATGAACCCAAACAATGCCACCTTACAGCCCAAGAGAACCAAAGAAACAGAAAATGGTGTACCAACTCTTCTCCTTGCCCTTTGTTTTCCCACTCCTTCTCTTTATCTTCATGATATGGAGGATAAGGAAGAGATCAAACACTAATGCCTTCACTACAACAGCAAGATTGCCTCCAGGGCCATGGAAGCTGCCCATTATAGGAAATATGCACCAGGTGACTGGTCCTCTACCCCATCACACCCTCCGAAACCTAGCCAACAAATATGGACCAGTTATGAGCCTTAAACTTGGCGAGCTTACCACCATAATCGTTTCTTCTCCACATATTGCAAAAGAAATTCTGAAAACGCATGATGTCACCTTCGCTGATAGGCCCTTTAGCATACCAGCAATGATCGTGGGTTATAATTCTACTGACATTATATTTTCTAGTTATGGAGATTACTGGAGACAGCTAAGGAAAATCTGCATATTGGAGCTATTAAGTGCTAAACGTGTGCAATCGTTCAGATCAATTAGGGAACAAGAGGTAAAAAATTTTATGGCAAGCATTGCTTCCAATGCAGGATCTGTGGTGAACCTTAGTAAATTGTTGCTTTCATACTCATCGTATGTCACTGCACTAGCAGCCTTTGATAAGATAACGAAAGAACAAGAAGCATTTATACCTCTAAGCAGGGAACTGACAGAACTTGCAGCAGGTTTTAGTGTTGCTGATTTGTTCCCTTCCATTAAATTTCTTCGAACTATCAGTGGAATGAGAGCGAAATTGGAAAGGTTGCATCACGAAGCAGACAGGATACTAGGAGAGATTATCAATGATCACAAAGTCAGGAAAGCCGAGTCTAAGAATGCTAGTGATAAGGGTGAGGATCTTGTAGATGTACTTCTAAAAGTTCAAGAACAAGGCCTTGAATTTCAGTTAACAGTTGACAACATCAAGGCAGTCATCCTGGTAATTAAGTCTATTTCTTTTTATTTCCTTTTGCTGCAGCTGCATATATATATATATATATTACTAATTTCGTTTATCGTTTGTCCAGGACATTTTTTCTGCGGGGACTGAGACTTCAGCTGCAACTTCAGAATGGGCAATGACAGAGATGCTAAAAAGCCCAAGAACGCTGGAAAAGGCACAAGCAGAGGTGAGACAAGTTTTCGGCAAGAAAGGATATGTTGACGAAGCAGGACTTGGAGAATTAAGTTACTTGAAATTGGTTATTAAGGAAACTCTAAGATTACATCCTCCTCTTCCTTTGCTAATTCCAAGACAATCTCGAGAGCAATGTGAAATTAATGGATATATATTTCCTGCAAAAACGAGATTGCTGATTAATGTGTGGGGGTTAGGAAGGGATCCAAATTCTTGGGTTGAGGCTGACAAATTTAATCCGGAAAGATTCTCAGACGGTACAGTAGATTTCAAGGGAAATAATTTTGAGTTCATTCCATTTGGTTCTGGGAGGCGGATATGTCCTGGTATGTTATTTGGTCTAGCTAATGTGGAGCTTCCGCTTGCAAGTTTGCTATACCATTTTGATTGGAAACTCCCTCCTGGAATCAAGGAAGACGAACTCGACATGGATGAGATTATGGGGTCTGTCGTAAAAAGGAAAAATGATCTCGTTCTGGTTCCTACTCTTCGCAATCCTCTCCCTGTCCTGGCATAATAATCATATTTAATTATCAGCATGTTTCAATTTGGTTGTATGGGAACGTTGAAATAATAAAAATGCAGGTTGTGTCTTTTTTTTTGGGCTTCTTGATAAATTTTTAAATCATATTATGTATTTATAAATCAAACATACTTTTATTCATCAATAAAAACATGTCCCCTCGGAGACAAGCACAAATCGAGGAAAAAAATCAATAAAAACATCATGTTATTCCTTAAAAAAATAATTAAGGTAGAACAAAGTTACCTTAAAGGTAGAAATTTTCCATCACATAAGGAACGGTCCTGATTCTTACCGGAATGATCAAAATCATATGGCCAATTTCTTTTAGTCGTCATTGCCAGCCCTGCTCCCAGATAACGGGCTCGAATTTTTTGAAAATTTGATATTTTTCTTGTTTCATTCTGGTCAGTAAAGAGTTAAGTTGAATATTATAATGCTTAAATTTATTTTATTTATTTTGTTTTGAATTTATATTTAAATTGAATTTAAAATCGAATTTAAATTTATATTCAAATTTAATTTATTAATTTTTCAATCAATTACGGCCTAGTCACCAGATCAATTTTAACTTCCAATTAGTAGTGACTAGAAATTATATCTTATATACCAAAAGATTTATTTTGATATTAGAAGTATATTGGTAATGGTGGTGCATACTAACTCTTCTTCAGGCGTCCATAACCGTTTAAAGACTAAAAATAATGGAAATTTATTATGATCACAAAAATAGCTGCAAATTGAATTAAAAAGAAATATGATAGTCAAATAGAAACTAAAGAGATAAGATTTTTAACCTCACAAGCCTTGTTATGAAAGGATTTCAGACATGGCCGAAGTCCACAAGCCTCGTTATGTCAGGAGAGTTGGTCAGATTTCTAATCAAAACCTTGCACTCGGCTACACATGTCACCATTGGTGGCTTAGTCAAGGGTGACATAATCATCCTGGTGTCTTATTCACTTTGATTTTCCGCAGTTTTGAACTTCACAGGTTCTTTCCTTCTCTTATGTGAACATGAGTAAATTCTTCTCTTATGATATAGCAATTATTGAATTATATTGAAGATGATTATTTCTTCTCCTATGATATAACAATTGAATTATATTTATTTGAGTATGTTTTATGGTTAGTGCATAAGTAAAGTTACTTAATTTACATTTATTTAGAAAGTAATTTTTATTTATATAATAATGTCTATATCATGTGATATAATAACCTAATATATATTTATTATTAAATTTTTATTTTTTTCTGTGATAGATGTTGAAAGTAAATTTGAGATTTACTCATTAAATTTATGGAGTTTTAGTCATTCATCCAAATATAAAATTTGTGAATTTGAATCTAAATCCTAATATTTTATCCTAATAACAAGTATAACATTTGTTAAAATTTCATAATTTCACATTTCATGATTTTTTATTCTATAGATGCGTACAAATCTATCAAGTTTAAAATCCAAGGGTTCCACTGTCTCCTAAGTAGTTTCAGTATGGTTGCAGTGACATGCTTAATCAATATTCAGATGAAAGCATTGTAGCTTTGGAGGCAAAAACTAGCCTTCCAAACTTGTTTACAGTCCTCGAAAATAAAGGATCCACTTGAAGCAGGAGCTACAGAATTCTCATCTTCCAAATCTACCAAAATCTGCCAAGCAGATTTCACAGAGAAGCTATCAAATTTGCTGGAATACCACACAAATTTATCATGACTGTCAGAATGACCAATGAGAATATCAAAGACAGCTCACGTTCTTGTACAGAACGGATAGATTGCGGGACAAGCATCTTCCATTTTGTTTTTGAATCTGGACGTATTAAATAGAGGTAACAATTATTAATCCGACTTGAAAATATGTTCTGAATCCATCTAAAAGGTGATCTAAATTTGACTTGAACTCGGATAAATCCGAAATAATCTAAACCTAAAATTATTTGAAAAATTTTTAGATCGGATTGAATCATATCTATCGGACGGGTCAAGTCAAGAATCTAAACGAATTAACCCATAAACCTATCCAATTGATCCAATAATAATATAAAGAAAAAAATAAATTTATCATTATATATAACATAGAATAATTAAAGTAAAAAACAAATTTATTTTCAAAATGATTAGATTATTTAATAAATTTTATTTTTTATTTTTATTTTTATCTAAAATATAGTGATTTTTTTATAGTTTTGTTTCATGTGCCTAAACTATAATTTGTTATTTATTATGACAAGTTATTTTGTAAGAATAAAAGTATTTATTGTGATAAAGTAATTTTATTATGATTTTTTAAATGATTTAATATAGTGCTAGAATATTTTGCGACAAGATTATTTTTTCTTATATATAAATTGATGGGAACTAAAAATTTAGGTCCAAGATATTGTGATAAAATATTATGAAGAAGGGGTTTATGTCATAATCTATTTTATATGCTCATTTATCATAATAAAATTTCTGACATAAAATAAATTTATCTTAAGTTTACTTTTTCTTGATAATAATTGGGAAAATTTTTATTTTTGTTATGATAAACCTTATATTAAGATAAAATTAATTTTATCACATAAATTTTTATTATAATACTCAAAATATCTTATAGTGAGTAGTATACTATTATTGTATACTATATAGTTACGTGTGAATTAGTTTAAATTATGATATATGATTTAAATGTACTTTTATATGAACTTAATTTAATTGCTCTTTTTTATTATATATAGAGCATGTTTAGCATTGCTATTCAAAAATCTAATTTTGAGACAAAAAATACAAGAGATTTTTTCTTATATTTGATTATGGATTTTTTAATATAATTTTGTAACTAAAAAATTACTTTTGATAAAATTTTCAAAGATAAATTTTTTCAAAATCAAATTTTTTACTCATAAAACTCAAATTTAAACAAGTTATAATTAACTAAGAAAGAGAATATCTTGTATTTTTATCTCAAAATTAGATTTTTTTCAATAACAATGCCAAATATGCTCATAGTTATTTGCTTAAAAAAATAAATTATATTTAATTTATTAAACGTTTAAATGAAACTAAAACGTTTTGATCAAGTTATATTTGTATAAAATCTATCATATTAAAAATTATTTATTAAGAAATTATTACTTTTTACGAGAAAATATTATAAAAATAATAAAGAATTAAATGAACATAAAAAATATTTTTAAAAGAAAAATTGAATAAGAAATTATTTGATCTGAAATAATGTTTTTAAGGGTAAATTTGAGATCCATCTTAAAATCTTTTATATATGCAAATCTAATAAGTGATTTGAACTTTTTTGAAATCTAAACAACTTAAACCTGATCAAATCTAAAAACAATTCAATTTGAAAACGACCTAATGATCCTACCCAACTCATTGCCACCTCTTTAAGTCATACACCATAAAAACCTCATTCTCTTCCTGTTTATGAGATTATATTTGAATTGCACATAAAAATATTTTTTTTATTTATAAATTATAAAAATAGTTAGAAAATATTTTTTTATTTATAAATTATAAAAATGGTTAGAATATAACAACTTCGCATTTTTATCTTTCATTATTGAATATACATAAATATAGAAAAATGATAAGACATAAATAATGGTTGCATTATATTTGTGACCCAGCTGATCATAATTTGTAGCTTTACCACTAATCAAAATCAGTGATGAAACTATATTGTTTCTAATTATTTGTATTATTTATATTTTATAGAATTTCAAACATATGCATGATTCATTTAATATTGCATATAAAATTTTTAATTATTTTAGATAATATTTTTAAATTAAAATAATTTAAAGTGATAGATAATTCATACCATCTAATAAAAATGTTATTCATATCTTTTAAAAAATATAAAAATAAATATTATTTATAATTTAAATTATTGGTGTATAATTTTTTTAAAAATTATCTTATGTTAAATTCTAATATTTTTTTAAATTATCTTATGATAAATTCTATAATTGTGTAGACAAAGATCTACAAGGCAACGTGGATCTTTAGTTTTATTTAAAAAAAAAAAAAAACTGAGAATTCTTTTTTACAAATTGAATACGTTAGTCAATTTTAAATGTATGCTATCAAATCCTCTATAACTATAGAATGTCTTATAACTATAATTAACTAATATAATATTTGAAAATCTAGCTGTAACAATAATATTATAAAGACAAAGCAAAAGTATGATGCAGTCAATTTAGTTTTGTATACGTTGATGTGGTAAATTTTGGTTAAGTTTTGTTCATCTATTAATAAGACTCTAATATGTAACTCTCAACTTTATCTCTCAATTTTAACTTTCTCCTCAAATTATTATTATTATTATTATTATTATTATTATTATTATTATTATTATTAGCTCATAAAATCCAAACATTTTCAAGTTTTAACAAAATTGGTCAATTCTTTTAATTTTAACAAAATTGGAAAATCCTTTTAATTTTGATAAAATTAGCCAAAAGTAATAAAATTTTATCAAATCTAGCCAAAATTCAAATTGATCAAAATAAAATAATGCATCATGTTAAAATAATGAGTTAAAATAATATTAATTGATGTTAGTAACTAACATTAACTGATTTTACTAATTTTTTTTAAAAAAATTAATATCAGTTGATTTGTCATATCACAAGATGTAAGATTCTATCTTGATCAATTTTAAAATATTGAGTTAAAATAACATTAATTGATGTTAGTAACTAATATTAATTGATTTTACTAATTTTTTTATAAAAATTCATATTAGTTGGTTTGTCAAGTCACGTGATATATCATTTTATCTTGATCAATCTTAAAATATTGAAGTAAAATAATGTTAATTGATGTTAGTAACTAACGTTAATTGATTTTACTATTTTTTTATAAAAATTCATGTCAGCTAGTTTGTCACGTCATATGATATATCATTTTATTTTGATCAATTTGAATTTTAGCTAGATTTTCCAAAATTCAATTAGTTTTGGCTAATTTTGCCAAAATTAAAAGGATTGACCAATTTTGTCAAAATTTTATTAATTTTAGTTAATTTTGTCAAAATTAAAATGATTGGTTAATTTTATTAAAACTTGAAAAAGATTTGAATTTTAGGAGTCAATAAACCTTGTTATTGTCATTATTATTATTATTATTATTACTATTACTATTATTATTATTATTATTATCATCAATTAAATTCCTCTAACATATGTCTTATTTTTTTTTATCTTATTTTCTTCTTTTAAAACCTCTCCAGATATCAAAAACTCAAAAACATATTTATTTATATTATAATTATATCTTTTCAATAACCTCAAACTATATATAACTCATGATAATAAAATATTAAATATAAAAATAACAAATAGGCATTGAAAATTAAATATGATATTCAAAATAATAAATAATGTATCAAAATCATTGCGTCAAATATATTATTGATATTGAAGTTTTTATTTTATATCATTCAATAAGTATATTAAATAATAATATTACTTAAAAATTATATAATTACAGTTTAAAAACCTTAAAAAATAAAAATTGATTTCAAACCGCGCTTTACCATCGAGTCTTGCTAATAAAGGTGGCAAATAGATCAAGATGTATGAGTTTGAATTGAAATAATTTTAAGCCCCGTTTTTCTGAGAAGGTCATTTCATGTTGTGAGTAAATTAGAGCAAATCACTGAATTAAGGTGCAAAAAGAATTTTGAGTTATTTTTTGAGTTTTGACTTAAGTCGCCTACAATTTTGAATTTTTTTAATTTGAAAAATATTATTTTAATTTATAAATAAATTTAAATATGTTAATGATTGATATTTACTCATTTGGATCGACTCACAAATCAAATTAATTCAAATTAACCTACAAATTAGGTTATGGTCGATTATGCTTGATCTAAAAATTTTCAAATCATTTTGAGTTTGAATTATTTTTTAAATTGATTTGAATTCAAATCACTTATTTGAACAATATTCTAGTTGAATTAGAAACTGTTACCTGTAATTGCTAGAGTTTCACCATGGTGCCATATATATATATATATATATATATAAAGAGAGAGAGAGAGAGAGAGAGAGAGAGAGAGAGAGAATATTGGATCAAATTTTGAATTTACCCTTAAAATAATTTCTTAGATAGGATCATATCGTTGTAATTCAATTATTTAAAAAGATTTTTAAATATATATTTAAATTTTTTATTATTTATGTAATAGTTTTCATAATTTATTGAAAATTACTAATGTTTAAAAAATTATTTTTTATTAGATAGACTTTATATATACAAAATTTGATTAAAATTTTGTATTGCCATTTAAATGCTTAATAAATTAAATATTTATTTTTTAAATAATTTAACTATATATAATAAAATGGACAATTTAATTAAGTTCATATAAAATTATATTCAATTCATATACCATAACTGAAATTAATTCACAAATAAATATACATAATATAATAATAGCAAACCATTGAGTGCAAAAAAAAAAAATTATATAATTTAAAATAAAATTTTATGTGATAAAATTAATTTTCACTTAATATGTGATTTTTTCATGATAAATATTAAATTTATCATAATTATCACAAATAAGTAAACCTGTGATAAATTTTTTATATCAAAAATTTGTATTATAATGAATGAGAAAACAAGATAAATTATTATATAAACCCTTTTGTCATAATATTTTATCATAATACCTTGATACTAAATTTCTAGTGCCCATCAAATTACATATAAAAAAATAATATGGCCACAATAATATTTTTATTACTATATTAAATTATTTAACAAAATATGATAAAATTGTATTATCACACTAAATAACTTTTATTCCTATAAAATGATTTATCACAATAAATAAAAAATTATAATTTAAATGCATGAAATAACACAATAAAATTAAAAGTAAGTTTTGTTGAAAAAATAATCACCATATTTTAAATGAAAATAAAAATAAATTTGAGTTTGAATTTAATTAAATAATCTAATTATTTTAAAAACAATTTTATTTTTTAATTTAATTGTTTTATCTTATATATATATATATATATAACAATAATAAAATTTATCTTTTTTCTTTATGTTATCACCAAATCAGTTGGATTAGATCACGAATTGACTCGACCCATTTGATCATCTAAGACTCGATTCAAAAATTTCCAGATCATTCCGGATTTGTCCATATTCAAGTTGGATTCAGATCATCTGCTTGAATGAGTTCATATTAAATTTATGAGTTGATAAAAAATTATCACCTCTATTAATTTTGATTAATAACACAATAGCAATAAAAATTTTATGCTAGTATTTTGCTTCTTGCTAAAAAATTTATCTATGGATTTTTATTTTCATACTAAATTAGCAAGAGATTAACAATGTATTAATTTTCATTACTAAATTAGCAATGAATAATTTTTATTGTCAATTTAGCAATGAAAATTTATTTCTTACTTGCCAATAAGTAATAAATTTGTTTATATTGCTAATTTAGGAACATATAATTAATCGGTTGCTAATTTTTTCTTAGTTTATAATTTAAAAAAAAATAGAATTTTCATAATTATTCCATAAAATATATTTTAAAAAAATTTGAGCTAAACCTTTAGATGAAATTTTATTAAATAAGATTAAATGAAAAAAATCTAATTTTTTAAATTGGCAAATAAGAATTTATTCATAGATGATCATTTTATTACATTAAAGCGCCAAGTATATTGTAGAATAATATATAAATTAATATTACATTATGACACTAAAGCTTTACAAACTTAGACTACTATTTAAAGAGCAAAACCAAACTGGTAATAATGTAAAAAAAAAAAAAACACGTAGAAATTCTGAGCATCACTTTGAATCTGAACGGCGGTCTTGGTACCCATATACTTCTATAGTGTTTGTCATTTTTTATTAACAGCAATTAATCATAAATAATTAAAGAAATGTAGCAAATAAAAAATAAAATTAAGAGCAAACAAGCATTAAAGATTGCACTATACAACAGTTTTAGTATTTTAAGCAAAATTTCATGCCAAATGATGAAAGCACATGTAGCATTCCAAACGAAATATCAATAATTCAATACAAGTACTTGAAAAAAGGAAAGTGTAGCACATGCCTGCACTTGTAGAGTATCTAAGCCATGTTTGGTAATTTGGGTGCTATAATATCATGTGTAAAATTTATTCAATTATGCACAAAAAGTGATTAAATAAATGTATAAATTTTGTATTTAGAGTAAAGAAATTTTATATTCAAATTTGAAATACATAATTTGTTCAGATAATGTACAAAAAGTGAAGAATAAAAAAAATTCTATATCCAAATATGAATCTAAATATGGTTCGATATAATTACTATTACCATCATAATTATATTTGGCTCGTTACTAATTTTTTTCGTATATACAGAAAGTGAATCAAGAGATATAAAATTCAATTAAAAGGAAACAAAAACTAAATATGAAAATAAACAAATTTTATATTTACTGTTAATAATTTTTTTTTAAAAAAAAGGATAAATATATCCTTAAGAGTGACAATACTGTAGCTATCGCCCTAGGATACCTATCACTACTCTCGTAAAAAATAGCCTACCCTTCTCTCAACCTTTCCTAACCTTACACCTTTCCTGCTGCAAATGTCAAACCGCCCCCAACAACCTATCCCCAAAGTAACCGTCCCTGTCCACGACTATAGCCCAGCCTAACTCATCGTAACATCACCTTTCTCCTATCTGCGAGTTTCGCCCATCCTCACTCCCCGTCCCTTATTAACCTTTTCATAAATAAACTATCCCAAACAGGCCTTTGTGGATTTTTTCTCAATATTGTTTATATAAATTTGCTGAAGATATATTTAGTGGGTGTACCCACTACAGACACATCATTAATACTTACATCATAAATCTAACCCAATCTATTATTAAATAATAAAAAATAAGAGATACATCAAACAGCTATATGCAGCTATGTATATCGAAAACGAAAAGGTTAAGCAATCAAGTTGTTGCGGACAGCAACTGAAAAAACTAAATTTATCTGCTAGATCACTAATGAAACCAACCCATACCATCATTTTGAACTAAATGTAACAAAAACTAGGAGAAGAGTGCCATCAATTTGGGATATTGGTATCAATGCTTTTGAACCTCGCTCATCAGCAACTCTATTTATATGACTAAAATACCAAAGACACTGCATCCATCGACTCCTCCATTTTCAAAGTACGTCCGTTAACATAGAGCGAATGGAATTCACAATATATATAGTCACTTTCTAACCAGATATGATGCCAGCCAACTTCCCAAGCTCACTGGATCTCATAAATAACTACTGTCAACTCCACCTTATAAGCAAAACATGTATCAGAAGGCATGGAATAACACCCATGGACAAATCCTCTATAAGTACAAAACACACCTTATGCTCCCACCATCCCTGGAGAGTCACTAGCAGCTCCATCAGTATTTAGTTTTAACCGCCCTTAATTCGGAGGAACCAAGTAAACCTCTACAAAGTGAGTAACCACCATCTCTGATATCAGAGAAATTCCCAACCGATGCTAAAGCTCAAAATCCGCAATTGTATTTCGTGTACTTCCAATCTTAAATAACTCAATCCCTTTCATACTTTTCCAAATGAAATGAATAGTATGAGCAATGGATGAGGAAACATCTTGATCCTTGCCTTCCAAATAGTCCAAAAAGCTATCACAATGCTAAGTAGAGTTAATAAAAGAATAAAGTATTTTAAATTAGAACTCAATTTTAAAAAATAGTATTGCATGAAGCAAATTATTTTAGTTCATATATAAATATTGTTTGAATTGTTTTTGGGAGTTCTAATTATGTGCGTGTGTGGGGTAGGGGGTGTTTGTGTGTGTGTGTATAGAAAAGGAAAAAAGAAAAGAAAGGTTTAAGTGGTTGTGATTGGTACACATGGACCAATCACACCCACATTTTTAAACAGCCATGCAGTCAAACAAAAGAAAAAAAAAAGATAAGACGCAAAAAGGGCGAAAAAAGGAAGAGAGAGAGAGAAGCGCAGGAGGAGAGGCTACTTCGGACACCATAGACTGACATAGCCAACAATGGCAGAATTGGCACCTGCCAACAATGGCAGAATTGGCAACGGCGGTGCGTGGCTGTAGGAGGAGGAGAAAACACAATTTCTTGGTCAACAAAATTCAAATCCCCATAACTTTTGATTCTGACATCCAAATTAGAATTGTTTTGTGGCATTGGAAAGCTTGTGAGCCTAGATTCTATTTGATATCTAGCTCATCACCAAAAATAGTTTGTGCTAGTGGCGCCAGCCAGTCAAAGTTTCAATCTTTTATGTTTTTAGGTCAATTTCTGCCAAACGAAGAAGAGTTTCACTTCCTATGGACTCCTAGAAGGATGATCTATAATTTGGTATAGGTGGTGTCATACCAATTATCGGCAGCAAACTCTGGTCACCCCATGTTGTGGTCCTGGTGGCAGCTCCAGTGAGGCCTAGTATTAGGACATAATGTTCTACTCATCATCCTCAACACAATGATATAATTCTTGCAAATTACAAATGTTATGATGAGATTTTATGAATTTTTATTAGTTTTTTCAATAATTATAATTTAGGTTTAAATTTATGAAATTAATGTTTATTAAAGGTTCAATACATGGGAATGGACTAGATAAATATATGTTGATGTTAAATAATTTATGGATGAAATAATTGAGGTTTAGTAGTGGTTTTATATTAAATAATGAAAATTAAGAGAGTTTACTTTAATTAGAAGAATTAGTTAGAATTAATATAATTGTTAAGGATTATGATATTGTTAAAGTATTTTATGGAGTTAATTGTAGTTTGAGACAATTTATGAAATTGAAGGATTTAATTATACCTGAAGAGATTAATAGTATCAATGATTATTATGGATGTTTTTTAAGGATATTGTGATCAAAATAGAATTTTAAAATTAAGTGATGAATATTAGAGAATTAGTTGGGATTAATTGAAATTATTGGGTTTGATTATAAAGGTTAGATTAATTAATAAAAATAAGCTATTTAAAAGAATTCATGAGAGTTAATAATGAAATGGAGAATTGTTTGGGAATTATGTTTGAGATAATGAATTGGAGATTGTAGATATTTACTTGAATTTGATGAAATTGTGTAATGGAAGCAGAGATTATATATTGAATGATTAGAGGCTCTAGATTAGTATTGTGCGTGTTGTGATTTCTTGTAGGAATTAGGCTCATTTTATGAGGAGAATATTTTAATTTATAAGAGAGATTATGATGAATTTTCGGTAGATTAATTAATTTTAAATAGAATGATAAGTGATTAGAATTATTAGAAATGAGATTAGAATTAGATAAGAATATTAAGGAGGTAGATAGAATTGATTTCTAAATTATATTCATATGTATGATTATAGAGATTTCTAAATTATATTCATATGTATGATTATAGGATTAATGAATGGAGAGTTTGATTGGGAATGAAATTAGCTAGTGGAGTGAAAGATAGTAGATTCTAGTCATGCATTCCACGTGAGTGGATAAACTTGAAAACATGTATTTTATTTAATTATTATTTATATATATTGATAATTGAATTTAGATTTAAAGATTATTTTCAACAGCTATTCTGTGAAAGGATCATTTTTTATATTAAATTATGGTAAGTAAATAAGCATGTTTTAGATTGATTTCATTTACGTTATTATCTTTCAAATATTTTGGACATGGACATGAATATTGATTTCAATTAAATTATCATCTTTTAGATATTTTGGATATGGACATGAATATTGATTTCAATTACATTATTCTATTGAAATTGACAATAATATGGATATTTTGAATTTTTGGATGAAAGTATGTTGTATTAAAATTTTGAGTTAGAAAGTTAATTTATATTTTATTTATGAAATGAGTCATGTTATAGTTAGATAAATGTGTATGCACTCAATTATGTGTTTATGCGATCGCGCTTTAGATGTCAGGTAATACTCAAATATTGGTATTTTACTATGTCCATTTGAGGCATTAGTTTGCACGCATATGACTAAGATTCGCGCTCTGGACTACAAGTAGACATCTTCATACTCATTGCTCGCTAGATGATAAATTGCATAGTTGAGTGCATAGATGATTTTGTTTGTATATTTTATTGATTTTAAAGTTATTTGAGGATTTTAATTATATTGTTTTGGATTTAAAAAATTGAGAGTATTAGAAAATAATATAGCTTTATAAATTATCATTTATCCAGCGAGATAATTATTTTATGATGATTTCTCAGGATTTTGAGAAGATATTGATAAGTATGTTATCTTGGAGGGATTTTCAAATTTATTTTTGTTATTATATAGTTTATTATTATTTTTATTTTCAGAAAAATATTTGATTAAAAGTTTTATATATATATATATATATATATATATATATATATATATATATATTTCATAACAACTCTGTATCATTGTTTATCCCTCACTGAGTTTTATACTAACTATTTTCACTCATCAATTTATGCAGAAAAATTTTTGGATAAAGGCAATTAGGTTTTTGTATTGCTAGACTTCACGATCCAAGCCAAGGAAAGATTAATGGGATTAATAGGGTGTAAGTTCAGGATGTTGTAACGGGAGCTATAGGAATGATGTTCAGGATGTTGTAACGGGAGCTATAGGAATGATAGTTGGGAATGATTGTAGTCATCCTCTAAACTATATGGGATGATTTTTTTTTTTAACTTAAGGGGGATTTTTATTTTCCCCTTAAATAATAAATTTTGTAATGCAATATTCTAAATGCAACACCTTATCCTAATGGAACATGAAAATTCATACGATCTAAGATAAATAACGAATGATTTTCCACAAACAGGTGTATATGCCACTTAATAATTAATTTCAAATAAGTATTTATTATTTATTATTTATTAAATAATTATATTTATAATATATTATTTTGAGAAGTGGTGATATAATATAATTTTATTTTATCCTGTAATAATTAAGCCAATAACTAATTAGTTTGTTTATAAATAAAAATAAAACATTATTAAAATCTATAAAATAAACAACTAAAAAAATTAAGGCAAAAAATAGCTTTTATATATTATCTATTTTAAAAATAGATATGTTGAACTTTGGTGAAGATGACAATAAAAAAGGGAGGCAAACAATGAATTAGTTGCTTCTCAAAATTGAATAAGTGAAAAGATAAGAGAAAAATCAACACAAAAAATCTATAGTAATTTGACAATTTAACTATATCCACTCCTTAAGTCACAATTTGTTCTTTCACTATCATTTTAAGAATCAAATACAATCTATCATTTTACGAGCTATGGATGAACCTTTTTGTACTCTTTTTCAAAGGCTTAAGAGAGCCAAAGCCCACCTCTTAGCATTTTATAGGCACAATACCAGCTTATTTTACTTAACAAAGGATTAAACCATTTTCTACTATCAAAGTCTCTATGATAGGTAACAAACACAATTTAGTGCTCTAGGATACCTACTCTCAGTATCTCAAGATTAATTAAAAATCACACAAAACTTTCACTATCCAAACAATAGAAAGCAACATCTAAAGGTAGTTTGCACACTTAAGTAAGGCTTATTAACTCTCTTCTATATCTTAAACTTCAAATAAGGGTCTTTACATATGAAATCATCAAAAACTAGCCAATAGATACAAGTAGAGAAATTTTGTAGCTTTTCAAAAACTAGTTGTTACGGTCTATCAATGATCATTGAATTTGTTCCATGATTGTTAAGATTCTAATGTCTCTTTTAAGTGATCATTATTTGTTTATAATAGTCGTTTAATCTATCTATCAACGCTCATTAGAATTTTACCATAATCACTAATCACATCCATCAAATAGACTAGTCAAGGTGCTTCTTAAAGGTTTTTTCAATAGTTGTTGAACTTCTCTCACTCTCATTAGGTACTTTTGTGATTGTTGTTTCTTATTCCCATAATCATGAATATCTTTAATCTTTTCTTTCTCCTCTCATTTCTTCTCTTACATCAAATGCGTTCAATATGCTCAAGCTCTATTACCTTTAGACACTTGGCCTTAATCTTTTAAAGCATAATAAATGTCCAAATAAATATCCTCATGTTTTTGCTAGGCATGTCTTTTTCTTTAGATGCTTTGTCTTCATCCTTAAAAGTATTTAAGGGGTCAAGTATTGTTCTCCTTATGGCCTTAGTATGTCCTCCAAAATATTGTCTTTGAGGTCCGTCTTTGCCTTCATTTTTTAGAGTCAACAATACTTTTATGCAAACATTGGAGACAACTACAAGCATAAACCCTCAATTATAAGGTTAGAACTTCTGTTGATTTTGGAATCATTCAAAATATTCATCAATATTAATCCCTTCAGATGTTGAGAAAACAGATATCTTAACAATCTAGAGCAACCTTAAGGTCAATAATCTCTCTTTTTTAAAATGTATTTTATCAATATCAAAAATTTCTCTTTTTTTCATCATGACAAAAAATTCAAAACTACATAAGGAATATTTAAAGAAAAATACAATAACAATAATAATAGAGTCCAAATATAAATTAGGATATCTCCCTTAAACAAATATTTCCAAAGAAAACATAAGAAATGTCCAAAATTAAATAAGGAAATGATAAAAACTAAACCAAAAGTAAAAAAGAAAACTATTGTATATACTAAGAGATATTCAATATGAAGCATGCATATACTCCCTCCGTCCCAAATTTTCAATCCACTTTCTTTTTGCACACATTTTAAGAAAATGTAGGTAATATGGTTGAAATTGTTGGTTGTATATACTTTTTTTCAAATATACCCTCACATTCACATTAAAATAAATGGTAATAAATATTCTTGAAACTGTTCATTTTTTAATGTAAAATTAAAGATGATTAATATTACAAAGTTGACTAATGTAAACCAAATAAAAGAATTTAGCAAACCAAGATTTCAATTTTTTTATTAAGAAAATTTCATTTTGAAAATACGCACCAAATAATTATAATCCATTGAAATTTACCACCAAAAATTGATTTTGTTTAATTTTTCAATAATTGCATTAAATATTTGATGTAATAATTTTTTTATAATGTATTTAGCAGGAGTGTAATTAGTAACTAATAAATTAACTATAGTCTATAAAAAGAAAGTGGACTAGATTTTGGAACGGACGGAAAAAAAAACTGAACTAAAAATTTGAGACGAAGTGAGTATAAAAAAAATATACAATAATGATATATGCATGTTTTTTAAATATTTTTAGAATCAAATTGAACTGACTAATTAAATAAATAAAATTAAAAATTAATTAGTGGTTCAATTTAATTAAAACTAAAAAAAATTGATTAGCTTAAAATTTTATCAAACTTGAAAAAAAAATCAATCAAAATAAAAAAAAAATTGATCAAATTAAAAATCAAATCAAATCGATCAACTTAAAACTATATTATTTTATAACAAAATTTAAAAATTTTTTAAAATTACACTATTTTATTCAAAATTTAAATATTAAAAATAATTTTAGAAATTACACTATTATTTTATTATAGGATATTATTTTTAAAAAAATTTAAATATTTTTAAATTTTATGTATATATAAAAATTTAAATATTTTTAAATTTTATGTATATATACTTTAAAAAATTTTAAAAAATAATATATTAAATTAAATTAATGAACTAATCAATTCAAAAATCGATCAGGGGATGAGTTTAATCATCAATTCAATTTTAGAAACATTGGTTTGATTGCAAAGATAGAACACAGCCTATCGATGGAACAGAGAGGAAACGAGACACATGCCAAAGAAAAAAATTTTACAGAATGATTCTTATGAAACAAGTGCATCGTATAAAATAGGGCTACCTAAAGTTTCAAAGTTGGATAAATCTATCAATAATAGGTTATATATCTTATTTTAACTTCTTGGACACATTGAATTTGTGAATCATTCGACCCAGGCTCGAATCCATCCATGAATCTTTACCGATGAATTAGTGTTGATAAAATAGGTTTAAAAGAAATAAAACCCTCATATTGCTGATAAAAGAGAAAATTGAATATATATATATATATATATAGGATAAGTTTTTGATGTCCAAGTTCTATCTGGGCTCTATCCATGTCATTGTGATTTCATTCTTTGACCACGCGCCTTCCTTGCTTGAGGAAGATTCTGCTTCAAATGGATTTCTCTCTGTATAAAAACCAGGCTGCTTTGGTTCAGGCAGAGAAATCTCACTCCCTAACATTACAACAACAGCTGACATGTCTGGCCTGTCTTCTGGTAATCTTTGCACGCATAGCAGACCCACATGTATGCACCGTAGCACTTGAAGAACAGAACAAGAGTTCTGTAACAATGTATCTAGTAGTTCAAAGGCCCTCTCTTCCATCCACAATCTCCATGCCTAAAACATTTAGAATGTATATATTAGTTGGCCCCCTCAAATTTTATAGTTGTTGAATGCCAATAGACTGTTTGCATATGCATCTGTGCACGCGTGTATTGTCTCAAGAAAGGTTCTTCACAGAACAAAAGTTTGTTACTATCCTTATTTTGTTTATCAAGTAAAACCTCTTTAAATTAATATCCAATAATTAACAATCTCTAAAATTTAATAAAAGTTCAGAAAACTGACTGCGCTTAAAATACCAAAAAAAAACCACGTAAAGTATTAATTAGCAGAATCAGCGTTCCTTACAAAACCATTTATTTAAAGCAGTTTGTTTCTTCTTATTTGTTTTGCTCTCGAACTGTATATCTTATAATATGCTACAATATAAATATAATTTGAAAGGTCAAGTAAAAAAATACATGAATAATAAATAGGGTTAACAACTTGAATTTATATATATATAGATTTATACAAATTAATAACCTCCACTAATTAATAAAAAATTTGGCAATAGATCATATTAATTTAGAGGGGTTTTACTGCACTTACATGCCCAAGAAGGTTGTGGCCATGATCTGAATGGCTAAATCCTCGGTTTCTATTCCCGCTAACTATTTCAAGTACCAAAACACCAAAGCTGAAAACATCCGACTTTACTGAGAAGAGACCATCAACAGCATATTCAGGGGACATGTAACCACTGCAAGATATCATATTGAATGAAATTAATATTACACAATGTTAATCACATTCAGTTATATATTACAGCAAGGACTAACAAAATTGAAACCCATTGCTATAACAGTTTAAAGGGAGAAAAATACAATCATAGGAAGAAGAAAAGCATACGCGAAGTTCGGCCTCTAGTCTACAATAATGGAAATAAAATTGTAAAATTATTTCAGACTGAACAAGGAAGATAAAACAGTGGTGGCTGACACAAACTTTGTTCCTCAAATAAACAGAACCAATACCCTCACTAGAGAGCACATCCACTTTAATTCCATCATGCATATCAAAATGTTCAGCCAATTCCTAGGCATACTACATAAATTAGTGTCTAATGCTTATAGGACAAAGAGCACCAACAGAGATTTTCTGCACCACCAATGTATTGGAAAGATCCTACCAACTATATATTCATCTGAAGGTTCCAGTCATTAGAGAGGATCCAATTTATACCTTGACATTGTATATTATGAATCATATACACCAAGCTCAGTGGTAGAGAAACACTCAGAAGTCCTAAACGGGGGCTCCCAAATTGGATCCTTTAACTAGGGTAAGGTCACTGCAGATCCTCACACTAGGGGGGGCGCAAAACCCCCTAGACTTTCACATGCAACAATTTGTTCAGGCACTGATCAAACATGTGTAAGATTAATAAGAAAGGAGAATTTAAGCCACCAATAAAATAGCACACTTACTATGTTCCCACCACCCTTTTTGTATTTGCAGCACTTTGATCTTTCCCAAATGTTCTAGCCAAGCCAAAGTCTGAAATTTTTGGAATCATATCACTATCTAGTAGGATGTTGCTGGCTTTTAAATCTCTATGGATGATTCTCAATCTGGAGTCCTGATGAAGATAAAGAAGCCCACGTGCAATGCCAGCAATGATATGGAAGCGCATTTGCCAATCTAGTATTTTGCTCCTTGTTTTATCTATCAATTCCAGAACACAGTTAGGCCATTCTATATTTACAAACCTTGAGAGGAAAGAAACTCAGGAACTGATGATAATAAAAGAAGAATATATATATATATATATAAAGCCGCCTAACCAAAAATAAAGGAGTCCAAGCTTTTGTTGGGCATATATTCATAGATTAACAATTTTTCATCTCCTTGAATGCAGCAGCCTAAAAGCCTCACAAGATTTCTATGCTGAAGTTTTGCAATCAATATAACTTCATTTTTGAACTCCTGCCGTCCTTGTCCAGATGTTTCTGAAAGCCTTTTCACTGCTATTTCTTGCCCATCCAACAATATACCCTGGAAATCATCACTTACAAATGTTAGGACAGCTTTTGTGAGAAGATAGCTCTCTTTTATGGCATATTTATTTGTTACCTTGTACACAGGTCCAAAACCACCTTCTCCTAATTTATTGTAGCTGGAAAAGTTATCAGTGGCATTTTTTATAGTGTTAAAATCGAAGGCAGGTAATTCAACATCTTCTTCTGCATCATCATCATCATTATTTTCAATATCAGTCTGATTTGCCAATCCTGAAATGAAATGACAGATGGATTTGAATAATTCAAATGTAGTGAAACCAGAGGGTCAACTATCAAATCCAAGAGATTCTTTGCAGGTAATCTCCAAACTCTTCATCTCAAAGAAAGAACTACTGCTTAAATTCATGAATTTAGTAACAGAATTTTGCAGAGTTCTGCTTTAGCAATCAACAGTACAGGAACATAAATCAGTTCACCTTGCTGCAAATGTTTTCCCTTTCGCATATATAAAAGCAATCCTAATGCTATTGCTACTGTTCCCACCACGACTAAAATGAGAGCGCTGACAATTACTGCAACTCTTTTCTTCCTATTTGATTGTCCTTTTGCGTCAGTAGCAGCTGAAAGAACAAAAGTGCTGTTAGTGATATATATCATAGCTTTGTGAGCTAAGATTGCAACATAGAAAAATAAAAATTTACATAGTTCTGAAGCAGCCATCCGTATATATAGGTCTTGCCCGCCTTCAGTGAATTCCCTCATATCAATCAGATCATCAAACCAAAGCAAACAGCCTGATCCTCTAATATCTGAATTTGCATATGCGAGGCATGAGCAATTCCTCAGGCATAATTCCTCACATTCTTTCAGGGCAATGCTCTGATCAGCCCAGGAAGAAGACGTGTCAGGTAGTTTCATTTCTGTGAGCTTCAGAAATCCATCTCCATTATGGCAATTCAGTGGAGTCCTTCGAACACACCCATCTGACCAATCTGATGCACTCCAATCTGCTGGGGATTTGGGTACAAACCCTTCCAAGCAAGCACATATAGGATAGTTATTGATGTTGCAACTTGCATATGGACCGCATAACAAGTAAGTGTCACACTGATCTGTAGGCACTCCAAAGAATAGCGTCCAACTCTGCGTTCGATCAATCCAAACATACCGTGCTAAGATTCCTTTTTCACTCAGTATCAACCTTGACACAACTGAACTATTTTTCAGTTCATATGAATAATATATCTCATGCTTATTTGATACAAATATAAAATTAAATACTGGGTTTGGTTTCAGCTGAGGACTCCCTGTAAACTGGAGACCATTCCACGGTCCACTTCGACATATTATTGTACCTGCATTCATAATAAAAAGCTGAGGAAACCCACGAAGATTTATCAAGCATGAGTAATTCCCCTGTGATGGATCATCTATGCTCTTCCAAGATGAAAGATATCTATCCAAACCTGTATCAAGGTTCCATCCAAGTTTCATGCCTGGTAGCAAGGTATTATAAGGATCATCAAAACTCTGCCATATTATTTTTGTGGGGTTGGTACCATTACCATCTTTGACAACAAGATTTCCTGAATCTAAGAGCTGTGCAACCGGATTCTGTGGGAAGCTTGATATATTGGATGACCAAACTCTACCATTCGCACTATTCTGAAGGGTAAGAAAACCTTGCTGATTAAATTGTAGAACTCCTAATGTGTTGGAAAACGGAGATTCTCTGTTGGCTACCCAAACAACTGTCTTATCTGGTAGATTCTTGTACCAAATTCCCAAGTATCTGCTGCTATTTGAATTATCTTGGCTGAAGAATCCAAGTTCAAAGCTTCCCTTCGCTGAAATCAGAGTCTCACCATCCTTCATGGACTGACCTGGGATCACAGTATCTTGTGCAGTTGAGATGCTTAAGATGGATAATGACACAGAGAAGAAAAGAAAAGTACACCCCATTACCAAGATGTGGAAATTGCATCAAGCACATGTGCCATGCCAATGTGCAATGAAGTCTAGGACTATATGACATGCTGGTCTATGGTTAATCAGAAACCAGCATCTTAAATCTATTGTATGGTGACAAACAACATATTCATTAAAAACCTTTTTCTCATCCAAAAAAAAAAAGGCCTTTTCTTAGTTATGAATAAAAATCTAATTATAGATGCAAAAAGAGAAAAAAAAAAAAAAAAAAAAAACAAAGTATTTTATGAGCTAATATAGAAAATAAATATAATAATAATTATTATTTTTAGTATTATGGTAATAAGAAGCGTGTCTGTGGATATATACACGCAAACAAAACGTCACTACAAGACTTATGCAAAAGCCTCATATGAGCAATTCATCGAACATTTGGTGCGTAGGTGAATTCATTAAGGAAAAAACCCTATACCAACACATCAAACATTATTTATCAGAGGCAAATAAACACCTACATCAACAATCCTATCCAACACCTACTCTTAACCTTTTAACTGAACTCATCATAATTCAATAAAGCATAATATGGCACCAACAAGATTACCTAATTTTCTTTTTAATTCCACTTTCTTATGTTCATTGCATACATATGCTATCAACAATTCAATATACAAATACCAAGAATTTTCTGAATCAGTGATCTTTGAAAATTTCTGAGATTTCAAATCGTGGTTAAATTAATTAATAAATAAATATAAAAATAGTGTCATTTGAACTGATTGAAAACTAAATTTAGAAAAAGAATTAATAAACCAGCATGTTATTTAAAAAAAGTCTAATTAAAATGGTAAGGAACAAACCCAATTCCATGATGGAATTTCCATGTGAACGCTCATGGAGTTGGCATTGTGGGGCTGACAGTACTTTTGACCAGTGATCCCTTCTGTTGACTTTTGGAACCAGGTGTAATCACCCAAAGAGAATCCTTTTTTCTACATTCACAATCAAACGAATTTTCTTTATATAACTTTTAAACGTTTTATATTAAACAACAATTTTGATTAGATTTTTACGAATTTTATGTAGGAATATTTTAGCGAATATCAAATGAACTGTAACTTCAAACAACACAAAGTCTAAAACTATCTAGAATCAATTAATATTTTGAAAACCGGACCGGGTTAGCTCTGGTTCGGTTTTCAAGATAATTTTTATATTTTTAAGTATTTTAAATATATTTACATATATTTTTAATATTTTTTATTTTTAAAATTATTTTAATAATATTTTTTAAATTTTATTTATTATTAAACTAGATTGATCGGATTAATTCACTCATCGATTCATTGACCAGTTTGATTTTAAAAACACTAGAATCAATACACACTTGTGTATTTTAAATAATTATTTTATTTTATTAATTTTAAAATCATCATATTATTTTTAAAAAATTATGTAATTTAAAATTAATGTAAAATAAAATAATTTTAATATAATACAAATTGTATATTAAAATTATTATAAATATTAATATTAACAATACATTCACCCCATAAATTATTCACTAATTCATTTATAAATTTAATAGCATTTTCTAGCCTAAGTTGAATTTTACCCATGTAACTGTATCTACTTGCAAATACTTTTTTTTAATAAAAAAATTCAAAAAATATTATTGAAGAGAAGCAAATATATAAGTTAAAGACCAACTAGGTAACATTAGAATATTCTATAACATTGTGAAAATGAAAATTTGGAGATTAATTAAAAATATATATTTAAATAAGAAGATAGCGTAGCGTATCCATCAAGCCGGACAAGAAAAAGCTGGATATTCAATGTGGTTAAGAATAACATAAATACAGGTTAATTGCAAATTAAAATACAGCTCCCCTTTGAAACCTTCCCTAAATAAAAATATATTTTGGCTTCAATAATTTTATGACCAAACCTCTTGGGCCGGCAACTGATGAAGAAAACAAGCAAAGAAGGATAAGTTTGACCTATAATGCTTGACGTGTTTGAATTATCAGTCTCTATGTTCGTGTGATTCAAAGTCTCTGGATGGAACACGCCTAGGCGTAGCTAATGATAGTGTATCTCCCCTAATGTTGATTAAAAAAAAGTCTCTGGATGGAGGGTCCAATTAGAAGAAGGTGACGCTAGACTTTTGATTTCAAGGCCATAAAAACACCATTGCTTGCGATGCTCCATTTTCTTCCGTTTCTTTATCAATTCTCATTCTCTATCTCCTTTTGTGTTATTGCTTGGTATTTGTATGACCTATTTTAATCACAATCAATTAAAGATTACAATTTAAATTTTACGTATATTTAAAAGTGGAAGTGGTTGGTCATTTCAACACTCTATATTCTTCTTAAATTCCTTAATCTTTTTGGCTTCTTTTATATTCTGAAAAATAACTAATTTTTAAAAAATATTTTGTTGAACCAAGCCTTATTTTGATGATTACAAAACACATTTAAGAGCTAACCTATTTCAAGTTATTTGTGTTAATTCTTGCAGGTACATCAATTATTGAACCGTGATGATTAGAGAAAGAGTTATAATTGGAAACTCTAAGTATTAAGAGAGTAAAAATCAAGCAAATTAAACTTGACAGTCCAATGAGTGTTACCATAATTTAACAGAACGAGCATTGAAAGAACTCAGTAGGCATTAGAATATCATCCCACCATGAGCAAAGTCCTTTAGATCTTACAACAAGCATTGGATAACTCAAACACATGAGCTATGCACATTGAACTTCGCAACTCGCAACAGGCATTACAATTTCTCAACAGGCATGATTCTTGATTTCTCAACTGGCATTGCATTTTTTCAACAGGTGTTGGACCAAGTGACTTGAATTGAACAAACTCTTAAGATCTCAAAACCGACATTAGATTCTATCAATGAGCGTTGGACAAGCTCCTTAGATTGAGATAAAGTTTATGGACCCTCCAATGAGACACTCTCAGTAACGCAACAGGCGTTGAGGATATTCAACGGGCATTAGAAGTTCACCAACAGTTGTTGACATATTGTTGAAGATTTTGGAAAACAAAGTCTTAAGTTCACACTTTCTTAGAAATATCCAACAAACATTGTTCATATCTCAACAGGGGTTAATATTTAAGTCCAACAGGTGTTGAAAATATCCAACAACCGTTGAAGTTAGTTGAATAAACAAATGAGAAAGTCAAAGGAGGATTGTTGAGACAAACTTCTCTTTAACGGCTAGTCTCAATGGGCATTTCGTTAGTACCAACAACCGTTGAAGTTGTATTTTGCTTGACAACCATCCATTTTCATGAAATCAATGATGGTTGATGACTCAATAATAGACATGGAGAATTTCCAACAAGCATTGAGTATCTACATTTGTAATATGAATTAACAGCTTTCTTTCTAATGGATAGTTCTTTGTTGCAACCTATAAAAGGACCTGCTCTCAACATAAACAAATAAAGAAACTCATTCCATTAAGCGAGTATTCCATTGTGAAAGCTATTTTCAAATAAACAGGGTGAATTGAGAGTGATCTAACAATCAAAGAAGCTCATTGTTTAAAGTTTGCAAGTATTATCTTCAAAACAGAGTTTGAAGAACAATTTTTTTAGATATTCTTTCAATACTCTCAACCATATCAAGCACATTTTGTGAGTGTACTTTAAAGTTGTTTGAGTGAGAGAGTTATCCTTATTTTTAAAGTTGTATTTTGTTAGAGGAAACTCTTAGTTAGGAGATCTTAAAAACAATACTTTGTAAAAGATTTAAGGTAGTACCTGAAAACTAGTTTGGGATAAGGTTTTAGTAGCACCCGTCAGTCTACTTGTAATGGTTTGGTAGTGTCTGAAAACTACTGTTGCAAAGAGGATTGATAGCACCTTAAACTATCTTGATAACAAAGGCTTTAGTGGAAATACTATAGGAGAGGACATAAGCTAGTTGTGTCAAACTTCTATAAATCCCGTATCTTAATTCTTCATTCATTTCCGCACTTACTTTTTATTTTTAATTACTTGTTATTGTCTTATTCAATCCTCTTCTAAGGCACTAAGGGACAACATATTTTTCGAGAAAATAAGTTGTTTTTTGTTATTTGATTATAATACTTGAAAATCATTAAAAAATATATATTTTCCAACGATTTGGTGTATATTAAGAAAATAAGTCTTTTATTATATCTATACTGCTAAGCACCTATGATATTTTAGAATGGAATTAATAAGATAAATTCATGTCAAAACATGGTACTATAAAGACTATGCGATAATGTACATGACCATAAATTCGATAATATCTTTTCTTAAAAACTAAATTCAATAATATCAAACAGACATAAATGTGTGGATGTCCACCAACCACACATAATAGCAAACATCTAAAGTTATGTATAAAGGTCATCATCATACCAGCTATAAGTTTAAGAGTCATAAATAATACTAAGCAGAATTTACATATCACAAGATTCAATTTATGGAGTGCCAGTTTCTAACTTAAAATTTTAATTTGAATTTATTTAAAAAAAAATTATCCGAATTTGATTTTATTTGGAAGAAAACTCAAAATAGCCCAAATATGAAATGACTCAAAATTTTTATGTTACATCTGACTCAATCGATAAGTTAACTCAAATTAACTTGATCTTTATCCAATCTATAGCTCAATAAAAAAGATTTGATTTAAATCATTATTTATATTTATATTTATATTTAAAATAAACTTAAAAAATAATTTCTTTATTTTGAAAAAATTAAAATTATGAATAATCTAAACCTACTTAAAATTTGAAAAAAAGCTCGAATATTTTTTATATCTTAACTAATGATTTGACATGCCTGCAATTTAAAGTGATCCTATCTATAATGGCTAGAAAAAATATGACACAAAATCAATTTGATTTAAAAATACTCAACTTGACCTATTTCTCACCTCTACCTGTTCTTCCAAGCTAGTGAAAGAAATTTTACATCTAAATCTTTTTAAAGTTTGCATTCTTAGCCATAAATATTTTCGCAAGCATTTGCACCAACTAATCAAAAAATAATGCTAAAAGAATCTGATTAAAACTTCTAGTCTTCATCATTTCATCGAAAAGATTAAAAACTACAAGTTGATTTTTGTCTAAATCTTTAATAGCTAATGCAATTTCTTTTATTTTTATAGCCGGTTTGTCAACACCATCCTCATCAAAATCACATCTTCTTTTTTTTATGAGATCAATTTTTCCTTAGGATGAAGGATTGCTAGTTGAAGATATTTCTTTTTCCTAGGTCACTTCATACTCAAAACTATATTCTTATGAATTGAATCCACTTTAATATTTATCTCTAGAGGAGGTATAGATTAGCATGATTCAATTCAGTTTGTATGAAAATTTAATCAATGAAAATATTTTTATTTCAAACTAAATCAAACTGATATAATATAAAAAATTGAATGGAATAAAATTGAATTAATTGTGTTTAGTTTGGTTTGGTTGTTTGATTTGGGCTTTTATACCCAATTTCAATGGGTTTTATTTCATATATTAATTAATTTTAATGTTTATTCATTGTCTAATACAAAACAAAATCACAAAAATTAATAGAAATATTAATAAAACTAAAAATGATAAAAAAAAAAAAAGTAAAGAAAATTATTAAAATGAATTTTCACGTGAAAAATAAAGAAAAATTAAATTATGCAATTAAATTCCATGCATGATGATTGATATAAGTTCTCAAAAGAAAATTAAATATTATAAGTCCCACATAAAATTATCTAAAAAAATCTAAACATTACAAATTTCACACAAATTATCTAAAAGAATTAAACAATACAGGCAGATGAGAAGTTTTGGTCTGTAAAGATACTACTATATAAGAGTAGTAATACTCCCTATTTATTCATGCACTGAAGATTAAGGAGAGCAGTAGTTTATTTTTGAACTACACATATACTTCAACCTCAATCTCCATATTGAAAAGAGCAATAATTCATTCTTGAACTACACATGCACTGCAGTCTCCATAATATAAGAGCAGTAGTTCATCCTTCAATGCAAGCTCCACAGCACAAGAAAAATCATACTGAAGACTGAACTGAATATGTAGGAAGACATACTTTTTTCTTTTTTTTTTTCTTCCAACAGAAGTAGGAAGACTTGCAGAAAATATAAGTATGTATAAAAGTCTTATTCTTATGAACAGTGAAATTAGGGGTGATTTTGTGGTTCTGAGTTGGATTGAAGGGCTATTTAGTCTTTTCATCGCTCTGGAATTTCTCTGTCATCCCTCAGCTACGCAATAAAACGACACCGCTTAAAGGGTATAGCCGTCTTTCGGATACAATGGATACACCAGGGTGGTTATGTCTTTTGACATTGGTGAAATGGCGTTCTCACCCTCGGCCGCTCGCAAAAAAAACGGCACCGCATGTCAATTGGGACCGAGTTTTGTGTCTTTCGTGGACCACGCATGGCTTCCTTTTTAATTTTGTGCATAGTTGCAATTCTATCCCTTCAAACAAATGCTTCTGGTGCCGTTTTGATCAAAGTGGTCGATATTTCATCCAGCAACTTCTTGTTCAGCTAACCAGTGCCTCTTCATTTCTTTTTGTAATTACGTTTTTAGCCTTCCAAATGGCAGCTTTTGCTGCCTTGGAACATGTTTTTTTTTAAAAATTTTTGAGCAAAGCTGGAACTTTCATTACTCCAAACATACCGAATTACATCAGAAATAGATAAGGGGAAACTATCGGTCCATTCCCTTTGATCTAGCACCAGAATATGCTCCCCTAACAAGAGTATTTGCAACCATATTAGCAGACCGATAAACAAAACGAAAGTACACCTGATCAAACTCTAACACTAGGTGTTTACAATCTTCAATAATCATATCAAAGGCAGAGGCAGCAGCATGAGTTCGAAACCTTCCACTACCTGTCTCGCATGAAGCTCCACCACTACCTTGTCAAGATTTCTTACAACTGCTCAAGTTGGCTCATTGACAGCTCAAGTTCAGCTTATTTGGCTTAGCTATGTTTTAGCTGCAGCTGGCTTGATAACTAATTGTCTTTAATTAGTTCGTTTGCTAACAGTTTGTTATTTATGTTTTGTTTGTCATTAGCTGAGGTCATTAGTTGCTGAAACTGCCACTAAACCTCTCTCATTAGATTGTATAGAAGAAGCAACATTACAATTAATGAAACAAGTTTCTATTTTCTTTCAAAACCTTCTTGTTAACCTGTTCACATTTTATCATGGTATCAGAGCAATTTTCCTTTGTTTTCTTTCGTTTTCTCAATTCCCAAACATTTCTTACCCATTGAATTTTGTTGGAATCTTCATTGCGAATCATTTTCTCTAAGTTTTTCTTGAGTTAACTGAAGCATTTCTTGAATTCACATTGGCACATTTGTCTCCATCCATCAAAACCAAATTGAAAGATCCAAAAAGTTTGTATTTCCTTCATCCTAATGAAAATCCATCACTTGTTCTTGTTACACTTGTTCTTCCTAATTCAAATATCATTCTTGGGCTCGAACTATGAAAATGGCTCTTCAATCTAAAAATAAATTGAAGTTTGTTAATGGTAATATTAAAATACCAGCTACTAATGATGTTGATTTCCAAGCTTGGGAGAGATGCAATACGATGGTTCAGTCTTGGCTTTTGCGAGGTGTGCCTCCATCCATCAAAAGAAGTGTTATTTGGCTTGATGCTGCTATGGATGTATGAAATAACCTTAAAGATAGGTTTTCACAAAAGGATGCTTTTCGAATTGTAGAACTTCAAGAAGAGGTGTATGCTTTACAACAGAAAAGTGCTTTCTGTCATAAAGTTCTTCACTCAATTAAAGGTGTTGTGGGATGAATTAACTAATTTGAGGTCAGTACCTATTTGTTCTTGTGATCCAATCAGCAAACCTATTTGTTCTTGCGATCCAATCAGCAAAGTGATTATGTTATACGATTCTTAAGAGCCTTAAATGATAGCTTTCATAATGTCAAATCACAAATCATGCTCCTTAATCCTTTGCCTTCCATGTTTTCTTTAGTCTTACAATATGAACTTACAGTATTATATGGTAAAACTGACACTGAGGATTCCTATGTGAATTATGCATCTAATTCTAATTATAGAGGAGGTTTACTAATTCAAATGGCATGCATAATTCAGCTCAATTCTTAAGAAATGAAGGTCAAAGGAGGAACTACAATGGCTCAAAATGCAATTTTTATGGCTACATGGGCCATATAATTGATATTTATTACAAGAACATGGATATCCTCCTAGTTACAAACCTAGGAATAAGTTTGTTGGCCCCATTGCTAATCAGATCGAAGTCGTTACTGAAGTTCCAGCTGTTGCTGACAAAGTTGAATTTTTTATTCCCAGTCAAGTTCTAGGTAATGGTAATCCTACTGCCCCCCCCCCCCCCCCCATTACTCTTGAACAATATTCCAAGTTAGTAGCAAATTGCAGTCAAAGATGGCAACCTGCTACTCATATCAACACAATTTCCAATAATTTTATTCCACAACCTAAGTCATCAAGTATTCATTATTGCTTTAATGTGTCTGTCCAACAACATTCTTCTTATGGTTGGATTCTAGACACTGGAGCTACAAACCACATCACTTGTAGTCTTCAGTTGTTCAAGTCTTTTTATAAAGTACATGGGATATTTGTTACTTTACCTAATGGTTATTGAGTTCTTGTTACTCTTGTGGGTAATGTTGAGATTTCCCCATCCTTTACTTTGACTAATGTTTTGTTTGATCCCATTTTTTCTTTCAATCTTATCTCTGCTAGTAAACTAACTTCTCAAACTTACTTTTGTCTTCTTCTCAATCATGACATTTGTCTCATCTAAGATCTTCAATGTTGGAAGATGATTAGATCAACTGAGAAAATCAATGGTTCATACCACTTGTCTTTGCATTCTAAGGATCTTCCTTCTGCTTCTTCTGTTTTTGTTAATTCAATTGCATCTTTTACTAATGTTAGGCAAATCAATAAGTCTGATGTTTGGCATTATAGATTAGGTCATCTTTCTAATTCTAGACATTAACTTCTTCAATCTATTGAACTTATAATTTTTGTTCCCTCTCATGTTAATTATGATGTTTGTTACTTTGCCAAACAAAAGAACCTTCCTTTTCCTATAAGTACTTCTATTTCAAATGAAGCTTTTGATTTGCTCCATGTGGATATTAGGAGTCCTACTCCCATATCTTCTACTCATGATTTTAAGTATTTTCTTACTATCATTGATGATTTCAGTCGGTTCACTTAGATTCATCTCATAAAATCCAAATGTGAAGACAGGGCTCTTTTAAAAAATTCCATTGCTTTCACTAAAACTCAATTTCAAACAAGAGTCAATTGTGTTAGGAGCGACAATGGTTTTGATTTTGACATGCGTGAATTTTATGCCTCTTTGACCATTATAAACCAGACCACATGTGTCTATACTCAACGAAATAGTGTAGTAGAGAGGAAACATCAACACATTTTGAATATGGCAAGAGCTTTTAAATTTCAAGCTTATTGCCATTGAATTTTAGGTTGACTATGTTTCCCATGTTGTATGTTATTAATAGAACTCTTTCCCCACTTCTTTCTAACACAACTCCCTATGAGCTCTTTTACACTCAAAAACCAAATCTCCATTCCCTTAAAGTCTTTGGTTGCCTTTACTATTCTAGAACTCAGGTCTAAGCTTAACCCTCGAGATCAAAAATGTATTTTCCTGGGTTTTCCTTCTCATACCAAAGGTTATAGACTATATAATCTTTAAACTCATAAGATGTTCATTTCTAGAGTTGTCATCTTCTATGAAACTTTATTCCCTTATCAGTCTCCTTCCACTGCTTATCTTAATACTTTTGTTATGCCTACTCCTCCACCTTTCCATCCTTATGACCTTCCTATTTCACCTCCTGAAAGTGATTCTCCCTCTTCTTTTCCTTCTTCTCCTTAAGCAGCAATTCATTCTCCTTTACCTGATTCATCATTTTTTCTTTCTTCTCCAACCCCTCATAGGCACTCCACTAGAATCACCAAACCTCTTGCCTATTTGCAAGCTTATAATTATCATCCTCCTTTTTCTCTCCTTCAAACAATCTTCTTTCCACCTCTTTACACATTTTTAATAAGGTGTTTTCCTTTCAACGCCTTCCTTCTCAACATTAAGTATTCTCTACTGCAATTCATCACATCACAGAACCTAAGTCCTATAATGAGGCAATCAAACATGTTTATTAGCAAGAGGCTATGAATGCTGAGATCACAGCATTAGAAACTAATCATACATGGGAATTGACTACCTATCAGATGTAAATGAGTTTATAATGTGAAATATAAATCTAATGGCACTATTGACAGGTGTAAAGCCAGGCTTATAGATAAAGGCTATACTCAACCACATGGACAAGATTACTTAGATACATTTTCTCCTGTTGCCAAAATGGTAACTATTAGGACTCTTTTAGCTATTACAGTAGTTCAGAACTGACATCTTCATTAGTAAGATATTAATAACTTTTTTCTCCATGGAGACTTACATAAGGAGGTTTATATGCAGTTGTCACCTAGTTTCCAAGCTTAATATCCTAACCAGGTCTACAAGCTTACTAAGTATCTTTATGGACTTAAGCAAGCTAATAGGCAATGGCATGCCAAACTTACTTCAACTTTGTTGGCTCAGGGTTTCAAACAAGCTACCATAGATTTTTCTTTGTTTACTAAACATTGTGGTGGCTCTATCATTGCCTTACTGGTATATGAGGATGATGTGGTGTTGGTTAGTGATAATCTTGCTCTTATTTCAAATATCAAACATTATTTACATGAGCAATATCAAATCAAGGATCTTGGTGAATTAAAATACTTCTTGGGTTTAGAGGTGACACAATTAAAATCTAGCATTAATCTTTGTCATAAGAAGTATGCAGTGGTTTTACTTACTGACATAGGATTTGCTTCTTCCAAACGAGTGTCTTCTCCTATGTCTTCTTCTTCCAAGTTGTCTAAAGGAGACAGTGCTTTTTATTTTGATATCACTGGTTATCGCAAGTTAATTGGGAAGTTATTGTATCAATGCAACACCAGGCCATATTTAAGCTTTGCTATTCAACAACTTTCTCAATTTCTTAACTCTCCTACTATTAATCATGTTCAAATAGCTCACAGGGTGTTGAGGTATTTAAAGAAGGCAACTAATCAAGGATTGTTTTTCTCTTTTACTGGTCCTTTACATTTGAAATCATTCATCAATTTAGACTAGGCAGCATGTTTAGACACTCGAAGGTCTGTGAGTGGATTTTGTGTTTCTTGATAATTCTTTAGGTTCTTGGAAACCGAAGAAGCAACAAACAGTATCTCGATCTTCTTCAGAGGCTGAGTACAGGGCTAAGGCCTCTTCTTGTTGTGAGTTACAATGGTTGTTGAATTTGCTTACAGTTTTACACATTCCTCATTCATTTCCCGCACTTCTTATTGTGACAACCAGTCAGTTATTCTTATTGCTCATAACCCTGTATTTCATGAAATGACCAAACATATTAAACTTGATTGTCATCTTATCTGAAAGAATCTCAGTATTGGTATCATTCATATCTTTCTAGCCACTTTTCCAAACCATCTTGTTGATTGTTTCAATAAGCCTCTTCATGTTAATGAGTTTCAAGCAGCAATTTCAAAGCTTTGCATCCAGAATCTATATGTTGTAGCTTGAGGGGGAGCTCTTATGATTTATATGTAGCTCAAGTTGGCTCACTGACAGCTCAAGTTTAGCTTATTTGGCTTAGCTATGTTTTAGCTTCAGCTGGCTTGATAACTAATTGTATTTAATTAGTTAGTTTGGTAACAGTTTGTTATTTCTATTTTGCTTGTCATTAGCTAAGGTCATTAGTTGGATGAAACTGCCACTAAACCTCTCTCATTAGATTGTATATGAAAAGCAACATTATGATTAGTAAAACAAGTTTCTACTTTCTTCCAAAACCTTCTTGTTACCTAGTTCACATTTCATCAAGATTCATTTTCTTGACCTAACTTAAATCTTCCCTTACTCCCAAAGCTTCAGCCTCTTTAGGAGAAACACCACCCTTACAACATTTTTGGTATGCAGCAACAATCCAACTATTTGCATCTCTGACAATACAGCCAAAGCCTACCCTCCCAATATTCTGGAAAATTGCAATATAAACGTTTGCTTTGAGCCAACCATCCCTAGGCTTAGTCCACTTCAAATCACCCTCCAACTCAAACCAAGTAGATCCCTTATCTTTATAAGCACCAGCCCTAATCGATTGCCATTGATGCTACCAGTTGCCAATATAATTTATCAAGGCCCCCATAGTTTGAGTTTTTTGTTGCCAAACAATATTATTTCTATGTTGCCAAAGGCCCCAAGCAATCATCACTATTAAATAGTAGTTTTCAAGAAAGTTTGAAGAGAAGAAATTTTTGCACCACTCTGTGGAAGAGCAAAAACGGTTATGCAACCTTCCTGACACTGTTGATCTCCAAACATCTAAAGATATGTATAAAGGTCTTCATCATATCAGTTATACATTTAAGAGTCATTAATAATGCTTCTGCATTTGTGTTATCTACTACTATTGTTGAGCAATCAAATGTTACTATTGCATCTACCGACCATGCATCTCCTAAAACTGATACTCCTACTTGCAAGTCTATCGAGTATCATATGATGATTAAGCTGAAGCAGCTGAAGTAGATGAATTGTACTCTCGTGCCATTAAACCCCTTTCATATATTTGTTTCTTCTTTTCATAATTAACCAGCTAAAAAAATAGCTAGCTCTCATTAACACTTTTTCCATTTTGTGTCAACTGATCCTTTTCATGCTGAAAATTATCCTGCAAAAACTAAAAAAATTATGAAGTCCCTAAATAAATGTTAACCATGTCAATTCTTAAAGGAAAAGATTAAGGTTTTCAAATGTTAACCTCAAAAAATGACTCCTTCCATCAATCAAAATTTTTTATTCATTTTTTTCATATGGAGCCTATAAGGCGGTATTTCTTCCTCGTCCTTTTGAGTCTACATATGCAATATACAAATATATAGAGGTTAATATTTAAGCCTAAAAATCAAATTTCGCAAGAATTATGAAAAGACTCAGCAACATCTCCCTTATAAATGAATATATCCCTATTCACAAATAATAGAAATAATATTTGGCATCCATAAAGTTTAAAGATATCAAAAATTTTAGCAGCATCTCTCCTATAAAATAAATATATCCCCTATTCATAATTAAAAAATAATATTTGACATCCATAAAGTTTAAATATGTCAAAATACATCATATAAATAAATGATAAAAAGTGACAAATGTTATTAAAACTAAAACATTATTCCAACAATCGTCCAATAATATATCTCACTTATTTTTTCAAATCAAATTATAAAATAAAGATGAATTTAAAACCCTAACAAAACATCCCGTATGCTCGTAAAATGTGACAAATATTCTAGTATTTAATTGATACATCACATATTCATATCAATCACCATTATTTTTCTTAATTTTTAAAGTTTTAAAATTTATATTTTTATTATATATTAATGATAGCTAAAATTAAATTAATTATGAAAGATTTATATTTTATATTTATTAATTCATTAATTATGTTAATTTAATTAACCTTTAATTTTAGATATGCTACATATTAGAAATTGAATACTTAGTCTTAATTTATATATAACATATACTATAGTAAAAAGTGTTTAGGTTTTTTTTTTTGAAATAAATCATTTTAAAAATTTTCTATAAATATTATTTTAATTTTTTAAATAATTTTTATTTACGTAAAATTGGTATTCATAATTTTATAAAAATAAAAAGTTGACAAATTCATAGAATTTAATAAGTTAATTTTAATTTCATTAGTTTTAAAAAAAACTTATAAATATTTATTCCTTTTATTTTAACATATATTTTATATAAATATATGTTTTATCCAAAGCGTGAAAATATGATTAGTTTAGTATTAATTATGAGTCGAGATAAATTTTAATTTATAGGCATTTACATTGTATTTGATATAAATGAATTCTATAATTTTTATGAAATTTGGTTGCAAATTTATATTTTATATGTTTGATATAAATAAAAATTCATTTAAAATTCTATTTTATAAAATCTTTAAAATTGGTTATAACTAAATCAAGGAGACGTTTGGTTGTTGGTATTTAATCTTTTTATTCAAAATTGCCTTTTTAGAAAAGCAAATTCCTAGATAAATAGTTTTAGAAATGTAAGATTCTTATAAAATTTTTGAAATTTTAAAAATTAATATTTTTTATTTATACACTAAATAATTCAAAGAAATTATCTTAGATTACTAGCATGTTTTTAATGCAATTGCATATTTTTATCTAATTAATCTATACAAAAAAGTCTCATAGTATGAAATTTATCATTATGGTAAGTTCAATATGAAATAAAATTATAATATATAATGTTATAATACATAGTAAATATAATATTATTAAATAATATAATTTATAATTAAAATTAATATAAAATATAATATTATAATAAAATGATATTATAAAATATTATAATACAACAATATATTATAATATAATTAATAAATATTATTCAAAATATCAAATAATTATAAATTTATTACTGTGATCAATCTAATATGAAATATAAATATTATTCAATAGTTCTAAAAAATTATTCTTTTATTTAAAAAAAAATATTTAATAACGATAACATACTAATAATTCAAAATATATAATCTGTGATGATAAAATTTTAGAAAATCTAAAAATGATTTAATTACTTAATAAAATAATAACAGACTATAGTGTTTTATAGTTTGATAGTTATTTTAATTAAGATTAAATAATAATCTATATTTTTTATTATGATTAGATTGTCTTGAACAAATATATAGGTTTTATTTTAATAAATAAAAAATATATATAAGGTTATATATATATATATAGTACATTAATTAAAGGTATATTTATTAATATATAATTATATAATTTTGGATAGTCATGAAACAATGATTTTCTCACTCTTAAGAAGAAAAAAAAAATACTTTTTCATGCAGATAAAAAAGTAAATGTAGGGTCCATAAGTTCAATAATATAACTTTTTTCGGGATTTGGCATTTTATGCAAACCAAATATCAAAATTTAACATTTCTAAACTACTTTTTTCTTAGATTTCGGCAAAAAAATACCCTCTAAATTATATCAGATTTGATAAAATTTACAAATGATTTCTAAAGTTATAAAGTTTTTTCATTATAATAAAAATACCCTTACTTAAAATACTTTTTTTACTTTCTTTTCTTTTTTTCCCCTTCCCTCTCCTCTTTTTTTCTTTCTTTCTTTACTCTATTTCTTTCTTTCTCTTTTTCCTTATATTTTTTATATTTATAAAAATTTTAAAAAATAACACAGGATAATTTTGTTAAATAAATTATTTTATTAGATTTTACACTTAAATCAAATATAAAATGCATTTCATTTGAATAAATTCTATTTTTATTTTATAACATGTCATATATAGAAAAACATTTGCAAAAAAAAATGAATTTTAAGCTAGGAAGTGTTTGTTTGCCGAAATTTGATATTTTTATTTGGAATTACTTTACTAGGAAAGTAAATTTTTAGGAAAGTAATTCTAGAAATGTAAGATTTTATGTTTGATTATATGTAAGATTCTCCTAGGAATTCAAAATTAATGTATTTGATTTATACCTAGGAAAGTTAAAAAATATTTATTTAGATTATTGTTACATCTCTAATGCAGTTATATATTTATTTAATTAATTTGTATATCTTATACAATAAAATTTATCATAACGATTAATTTAATATAAAATATAAATATTATTCAAAGAACTAAATGATTATAAATTTGTCATGATGATTAACTCAATATGAAATATATATAGTCTTCAAATTTTATCAAATATAGCTCGCCAATACAAACATTCAAATATACAGTGTCCTGATAATAAAATTCAAAAAATCTTAAAATGATTTAATTACTTAATAAAAAACTTCAGCTTTCTATAATTTAGTTTTGGTTTAGTAAATAAAATTATATATAAGATTATATATGTCTATATACAATATTAATTAAGACATATATATATAAGATTATACATGTCTATATACAATATGAATTTAACTTTCTTGAGAATATAATATTTCTGTGTAAACCAAACAATCTACTTTTTGTTAACAATCCAGCAACCAAAGGCCCTCTAGAATTAAACGAAATATAACATTCATTTGAAATCAATTTCAGCAAGCTTATCCCAAATCGCAGTTGGGTTATAAAAATTGAAGGGGAATAATTAGACCATCTTCACATACAACACCACTCTGTCCAAAGGTGAGCAAAATTCAGTCAAAATCAAATTAATAGACCAAATTAATAAATTTCCATTTAGTTAGTTTGTTCAGTTTGATTCTTTTTTAATTTTTTATTTTATCAATATAAATAAAAATCAAAGAAATCTAATAAAACGACCTATAATATAAAAGATAAGTTTTTTTTAAAAAAAAAAATTTAATGATACTCTTAAAAGCTTTCATGTATTGTACTTAAAAAAATTAACTCTACATCTATCTAATCTAATCTTCTATTATTTATAGTTCCCATTTTTCTTTCTCTCTTCTCCATGTTCTTCTTTTCTTCTCATTCTATTTCTTCACTATTTTTTAATAAATATTTTGTTTTCTTCCATCCATTAACAATGCAGTATATTACAAATATTGTAGAGATAGTTTTTCCTTTTTTTCTCTTTTTTTTTTTTTTTTTACTTTCTTTTTCTCAAATAAAAATTACTGATTTTATTTTTATTTTGAATCAAATAACAAAAAAAAAAAAACATTAACACATGTAGTGAAAATATAGGTGGTGGTGCCATTGTGATGAAAGACTTGTAATTAACTGTGAGGTTCGTTGATTTGTGGTGGTAGTCTTAGCTCATAGAGAAAACGATGAAGATTTTTTTTTATTGATGAAAATATATAACAGTTTTATTGCTTATTTTTTCATGTAATTCTTGTTGGTTAGATTTATGGTTTATGCTTCCCTTCTTCTAGGTATTTTTCTATTTTAATTCCAACAAGATCAAATATTCAGACCTACCTGTAAAACAATAAAAAATATATATATAATTCCATTTTAGATATTTAGTAACAAAATTTATGGTTATACTGAGAATACCTTAGATATTTTTAGAGTGTCACTCTTTAATGAATAATAATATTACATTGTTGTTAAAAGTTAACAATATTATATGTCATAAAAGTTAATCCATTCTTACAATTAAATTTTAAATTTTATATTTTTTTTAATACTTAAGTACTAGCATTTTTTTAAATATTAGTCAACAGTAAATATAGTTTTGTTTCTTAAAATTTAGTCCTAAGACTTGCAAAGCTTTTACAATTTTTTTAGTTTTTATTTCACTCTTTTTCTTTTTTTCTCCGAAAAAATTCAAATCAAGCAAAATCATATAAATAAAAAGATAAAAAAAATCACAAAATAACAATAAAAATCTCCTATAGAAAAATTTTCCTTTAATAATATATCAAAATGTTTTCATTTAAAAAACAAAAAGCATTTATTCTGAACCTCCATTTATTTATTTCAATTTTGAGCTAAGAAATTTGAATCAATTTTAAATGTTATGCAAATTTGCTAGTTAAAAATTTATCATATTTTGAAACAATTGAATGGCTAATAATATAAAATTTATTGCTTGAATGCTTTTACCTAAGCCGAAAATAACCATTTAAATTCATTCCACCTTAAATAAATTGTTTTGTATTTTAAATTAAAATTGGAAATCAAAGATAAATAAAAAAAACTTATTAAAATATCTTGATTTGTTACTTGATGAAAAATTTTCATGAAAAGGTTTTGATAATCTCTAGTCAATTTGAAATTTTTTATCTAAATTTTAGTCTACATCAAATCGAGTTACATTATTTTTAGAATCAAGAATGTATTTGGATTTAAATTAGTCAAAATAGGTTCATTTTGTCTTTGAAGGTGTTTATGATATTAAATAATAATATTAATTTTTTACTTTTAGTTTATGAAAAAATTATTAAAAATTTATTTTATTTAATAATATCAAAATATAAAAATTTTATAAAATATTTTAAAATTAATATGTATAATTAATTTTTATCTTAATTTTAATTTTAAATGAATATTTTTCTTTTATTAAATAATTATATCAATAATACAATATTTTTTTATCAATAATATAAATAAGTTAATAATTAAGCATTATAAAATGAACTCGGATGGTTTGTGGGGCTCATGCTTCGGGTTCAGGTGGCATTTTCAGAAACATTTGAGGTTATTCTAATTAGAATAATATTTTTATTTTTAGGCTATTTAAATCTATTTTTTTATCAAATAATATAAGAATTAATTTTATATGAATAAAAATAATCTGTAACCTTGCAATAATAAAAATTGATTTTGAAAATGTAAAAAATTTTACAAAATTATAATCATATAATAATTGGCAAATATATTTAGGTTATGTTAGAACCCTCTTAAGTCATGGTGTATAATACTAAATAGGAGTGTGCACTAAACATAAGAATACCAAAATGAACCAAAAACCAAACCAAAAAAATTAATTATGCAAAATAATAGAGAGAATTGAAAGTTTTCCATCCTATACTGTTTAAGAGCGAAGAAATGGGATAATTTTGGAGCAACAACTATATTCAAACCAAGAACAATATTATTTTGTCCTGATTTATCCATATATATATATATATATATAAGAAACTGTACCAATACTACCATTTCTATACATTAATATGCAACAAAGGCTTCTACATATTTCTATACATTTATATTTCAAATTGATATATTGTAATTTTATAGATTTACTTTTTGTATTATTAAGTGTTTGAATTTGAATTTTAGATTTTAAAATACATATTAGATGAATTATTTTTATTTAATATTTACATTTAAAATTTTGAACATCACCAATTCTGAATTGTCTTGTATTATTTTATTTGTCTCATTTTATCATGTGTTTCATATTATTTTGTCCTAAAAATTTGATACAATACAATATGAGACTCAATAATAATATATAGGGCGAGACTGATTCTTGAATTTTGAAGAACTAATAATTTTGGAACAGGACAAAAATTTTCAAATCTCTGATTTTATCTATCCAATGCACACCTTAATACTAAAGAAATTATTATTTTTAATTTTAAATAAGTAATTGAGATTTTATTACAAAAATTAAAAGTTTATATTATCAAAAAACTATGTGATTACATGGAAAAAGTAATTGAAAGGGCTTCTCATCATTTTAAGCCTTTTTTTTTTATGGAAAGTTAAAAAAGGCTTAAAATGATCGATTTTAGTAGTATAGATGCTCAATTAAATAAATTAAAACTATATGGGTTCAATAGAATAAAAGTTAAACATTTGAGGGCCTCACAATAGATTTTGCCCAAAAAGTTAGTGTGCTCCCAAGTCATTTACACACTTATAAGGCGATTGAAAGATATGTGCTGGCGGAATGTTAAAAGAGTTTAAAATGATTGGTTTTGATAGTACAGAGATTTGATCGAATAAATTAAAATTATAAGGGTTCAATAGAATAAAGTGAAAAGTTTGAGAGTCTCAAAATAAGTTTTGCCATCTTTAAATGAAACAAATTAATTAAGATAAGAAAATATAAAATTTTAATAATATAAAAAGTTTTTCATATAAAAATAATATAAAAAATTCTTCAATTAAATAATTTAAAAAATTTAATAATACAAAAAATTCTTAATATTAAAGTCTCTAAGACTTTAGTAATAATAATAAATATTTAATTTATATATAAAAAAATTTCAAAATGAAAAGAAATATAAATGTTTTTAATTTATATTGAAATAATTAGATTATTATTAAAACTGTTATATTAATTTGTATTTAAAATTAATTATTATAAGCATTTAAGCAATACATATATTCACAACTAGTGAATTAATATATTATGATAAAATATAAATTTTTTTTAGTATTTTATTTTAGAGCTTGCATGATTGGGCTAGAGAAAGTTGAAGAATGATATATATATATATGGAGGTTAACAAGCTTGTTTATGATTTTTTTTTTCACAATGTAAATGAGAGTAAATAAAAGTTAAAAGTTTACATTTATTTACATTCAAATGTCTATTTTCTTAACCCAAGTCAAGAGTTAAAAGATGAAATAAAAGGATTTTAAGTATTTTACATCCATTAATCTCTTTTGAAAAAGAAAACTCTAAAATAAAATGCAGTTAATTAATTTTATTTATATTTTATTCCATACATTTTTATTACTCCCTTTAACTTTTCTTTCAACCTTAAAAAAACTCTCATGCAATACCTTAAAAGATAGGAATCACTCTCATCACATTTTGTAGTAGCATAGCTTCAAAGACCATATTTGGTAGTGATATTTCGGTGGTATCGAACTAGGTGATTCAGAAAAGTCTTCTCAAGTTAAGGATGGTAACAAATGAAAGCATACCTTCAAAGATCTTGTTTGGTAGTGATGTTACAGTGGCACCGAGCTAAGTGATTCAGGAAAGTCTTCTTAAGTTGAGGATGAAAATTTGTGTCGAAAGTCCACTTTAATTTGTTTGAGAGGTATAGTAAGAGCATATGAGAGTAGAATAAAAGAAATACCGATTGAGACCGCACAATTTATATCTTGGACTCGTATCCAAGATGTATGGTGGTTCTACATTCAATACATATATATTTGCGATGTTTTAGTTTTAGTCACACGTGTCTTAATTTATTTTTTTCCTTACAATATATTTTCAATCCAATGTTTTTGCTTTATTTGTTTTCTTGCAACAGATTGTCAAGTCCAATTTTTTTTGTTGTAAAAACTTTCTTCCTTATTAAAATCACGAAATATTTTGTTCAAAATCTTTTTTAACAATTTTGTTATAAATATTTCTATCACAAATATTTTTAATAATAAATATTTATATCATAAATATTTTTAATAAATATTCATCTAAAAAATATTGTTATTACTCTAGGTATATTTTTTAATAAATATTTTTTATAAATATTTCTATCATAAATATTTATAATAAAATATTTATATCATAAATGTTGTTATTTCTTTAGGTATATTATTTTTTGATGAAAGGTATACTGTTTAAACATTTAGGTAGATTTCTATTGGATTGCATGTACATTAATTTGACATTGAAAATACATTAATTTGGAACCACAGACACATAATGTTAGATATGAAAATACATAAATGTTTTAAATGAGATATACTAATTTTGTACTATATGTACAAAGATTTTTTTTTATCTTGACTTCTATCATAAGAAGTTCTGATAATTTTATACATTCATGATGACCTCAAGTGCATTGCTACTATACTTTAGATATATCATTTTTTTTAGGTACATTGTTATTACTGTAGGTATATTATTTTTTTATTGAAGATACATTGTTATTGATTTATAAGTACATTTATTTTTATTTTACAAATTAGTGTTTGTCTTAACTTTTTAAATTATCAAGTTCATTTATTTTAAAAATTTAACTTATTTAATTTTTATATAAAAATAATACTTTAAAATTACACTTAAATTAAATTAAATAATAAAAAAAATTGAATTAATATTGCATCAATTGATTTTAGTTACAATAATAAAGAGAAAAGATCAATAAAATAAAGAAAAAGAAAGAAATTAAACCGTAAAATTGTGGGAAAAAAAAGTTCTAGGTACATGTGTAGGAAGAGTTTCAACGTTTTAAAATTTTTAAGTGAAATAATGAGTTTGACTGCAAGTGCATATGGATACTCGACACCGGTCTAGAATAAAAATACCCCTCTTTGTTTAATGGTTTTGGGTGGATTGTGTCAATATTGGTTAAGAATTATGTTTCCTTCCTAATGAGGATTAATTTTCTGAACAGAATTATCTTTTCCTAAACAAGACGAAAGATGTGCTAATGTAGGCTAAGCTAATTTGGCTTGCAAGTTGAAAGCTCGTTTTGGACTAAATTGGGCTTATGATCATTTGTGTGACTGAGGCTCGTAAATCCAAAGTCAGGCCTTATATATGAATGAGTCTGATCCATTTTTTGTGAGAGTAGTATCAAGTAACTTTCTTTTTTTAAATTAAATACAGAATTTGTTCATTTTATATTTTTATTTAACTATGTATTTTTTTTTACTTTTAATATTTATAAAAATATTTTATAAAAAATTAAATACGACACTGATAATAATAGTATTCATATTAAACCTCGTTTGACACTACTTTTTTATATGTAGAATTATTTATTTATTTATAAAATTTTTTACATTTATCAAATAAGTTTTAAATTTAAAAATTAAAAAGAATAAATACTACTTTAATCGGGATGCACTCTTTATATCCGTCTTTATTTATTTATTTATTTTAAAAAACAAACTGCTAATGGAGTGTAAGCCTTCAGACCCAATAAAAAAATTGTCTAAGCCAATGGTGGTTCACCAGACGCACACGTAACGTACACCTGATAAGTGATCAGAGGAAAAAACAAACTAAGGTGCAAAACGCCCGTCGAATAAAAAAAAAAAAAATTGAACTTAAACTCTGTTCTTTCTTGATAAAAAAAAAAAAAACTTAAATTCTGTTTTCGATGCCAATGGCAGCTCTTTATATTTCAAATTAGATTAAAAATTATAAAATTTCAGCATCTTTTTCTCCTTTTTTTTTTGGTGAATTTTTTGCTTTAATTAGCTTTAAAGAAAGGAAATTTTGATAAATTTAGAAAGCAGTAAATAAAATTTAATTTAATGAACCATAATAGAAATTACATAAACAAATTTAGTTTATATTATTTTATAAAATAAAATGTAATTTTAAATTATTTTTAGTCAAAATTGAATTCAATTGTCAAGTAATTAAAATAAATTAATTTAGCCTTTTTAGACATATTTTCAAATTGAAGAACTACAAATGGTAATGGATAGATATGAAAAGAATAATGTAATATCCTTATATCTATCTATACTTGTATTCATACTCGTTTGAATAATAAATATTAAATTAATTCATATTTATAAAATTTTGAATAATTCGTGTGTACTTTATCACCTAAATAGTTATGAAATATTTTAAAGTACATATCTAAATTAAAACATATAATTATTAATTTATTATCATATTTCAATAAAATAATACATATTATATTCAAAAAAGGTTATACATTGAAAATTAAACTAAAAATTTAAATAAAAACTATTAAAATATTAAAGAAAATTTGAATAATTTAAAAGCTTATTAAAATCTTCAAATGCAATATATTAGATATATTATAATTAATAAGTTCAATTATATAACTCATTTTGTATATCTAACTTAAAAGAAAAAAATTAATATTATTTATGTTGATTAGTAGTATATGTGTGTGTTTATACAAATATTTTAGTGTGCATGTGTACATATGAGTATGAATAAATTTGATAGTTCTAATAGAATATAGTTACAAGTATGAGTAGGATACTACATTATTCATATTCCACTTAAATTCAATATTATTTTTCTAACATTTATATATATATATATATATATATACACACACACATATATGTGTGTGTATGTGTATGTGTTGAATGTGGCTATATATATGTTGTTATGGAAAGTCATTAGTAAACATTTTATGTATATATACATGATCTTATAATAAATATAAAAATTAATTTTAACCTTTCATATATCTTTTATTTATTATTTTAATTTAATATTTATTAATTTTTAAATTTATATACATGTATTGTAAATATTTCATTAATAATTTACTACTTTTTTAAATTAAATGTATTCAACATTTCATTAATAATTTATTCTTTTTTCTTTTAAATTAAATGTATTCACTATTATTATCTTATTACTAAAAAGTAACTAAATAACACATTTTTATTAAAAATATTAAAATATTTTATTAAAAATAAAAAAATCAACAATTTACTAATATATTAAAATTAAATTAAATATTTATTTAAAATATAAATAAAAAATAACTCGTGCAATGCTAGGGTTCTGAACTAGCTATTCAATCAACTTGAACTCTGAAAATTGTTCAATTTGATCCAATAGAATTGGGATGGATATCTATATAGAAGACACAAATTGTCGTCTTGTGAAAAACTAGAATGAGCTATAATCTTATTTTATTAAAAAGATTTTTTAGAATT
>CATIWR010537323.1:0-10294 GCA_949677035.1 Omphalea diandra
TCTCGTTTGTTATGTTCTCTAAATATTATACCAGCTTTTTTTTATTAAATATATATATATATATATATATATATATATATATATATATATATATATATATATATATATATATATATATATATATATATATTAGAAATTTGCACCTTACTTCGCTCAAGTGAGTGTTTTTTTTGTGCCTTGTGCCTCGGGTGATAAAAGACTATAGTGCTTGGAGTGTGCCTATCACTTTTGACTACCTTGATAGGTACATAAACAACAAAATTAACATTAGTACAAGAGAAACATTAGTATAAGAGATGTTATACTGCATATGGGAATTGTTAGTTTTGTCACATCTTAGCATGCGAGCTTGTGAAAATTCATTGGCTAATGAATCTGCCATCCCAGCTATTGCTATAGGGTCAAAGCATCTTTCCAAGGAAGCATTTCTAGATAACCAAATGCTCTAAAGAGTAAATGTAACTCTATTCTAGAATTGGTTATCTGCTGTGAACCTCCATGCATTAATCAGCCCTTACCACCAGTCAATCATTATGCCACAAGTTTGAAAATGTGGTTTGTAGCTCAGAGGGCTAATAAACCAAACCATAATTGTCTTAGGACATGTGAGGAAAAGGTGTTTAAGTGTATCCTCTCTATTCCAACAGATTGGACAAAGTCCATGGATAGTAATTCCTCTAGATTTGAGTACAGAGCCCACTGGTATTGAGTTTCTCATTATTTTCCATAGAAATATTTTAATTTTAGTAGGTAAGCTTATACTTCATATATATTTCCAAAAGTTATTACTTCTTGTGGGATTATTGATACCACTAAGCAAATTAACATCTATAAAAGAAAATAGCCTGATTTAATAGTAAATAATCTTATTTTGTTTGGCCACCAAATCCATCTGTCTAGTAAGGATGGTTTGCCCACATAAGTCATATGAATAGCTTCAATTTCATTATGAGATAATAGGGAAGTCAAATGTCTGCAGTTCCATTTCCTTTTTACCAAGAGTTCACATGCCCACACAACCTTACACTCCAAAGGCTTAGTGAAAGATAATCTAAATGAGGGAAGATAAGGGATTTATGGCTGATCCCATATGAAAGTTGTTGCCCCATCATTAACTTGTCTCAAAGCCCCTAAATTAAGCATTTCTCTAACAACTATCATGTTTTGTCATCCTTATGAATGGTTCCTCCCTTTTTTAGCTTCCAGAAATGAATCATGTGGAAAATACAAGGTTTTCATTACTTCTTCCCAAGTGGATTCTAGTTCTGTAAGCAGCTTCGAATCTTGTTTTGCAAGCAACGCCAGGTTAAATTCATATATACTTCTAAAACCCATACCACCAAGTCTTTTGGATTTAATAAGAATATTCCAGTTGTCTAGACTTAGTGTCCTTAATGATGTGTTTTGTGATCTCCAAAATTTAGCAAACAAACTATTGATCTCATGACAAATTGATTTAGGAAGTAAAAAGAAAGACACCGTATATGCAGAAATAGCCATTAATACTGCCTTGAGTATTATTTCCCTTCCACCAGAAGAAAGAAATGCTTAATTCCAATTCCCAATTTTATTCCTAATTTTATCAATGATAAAACAAAAGGTTTGTCTTTTGCTAGTTCCCTAAAGAGTTGGGATCTCTAAATATTTGTCACCAATAAGTAGACTTTGCATGCCCAGAATAGTTGTATGTTCTGTTTGACCTCAATAGGGGTTGATTTAATGAAAACAATTCTAGATTTATGAAAATTAAATAGTTTTCTGGAAGCTCCCTGAAACCTCAAAAGCAAATGTTTAACTTGATTTGCTTCCTAGATAGATGCTTTCAAACACCATAAAGTGTCATCTACAAATAAGAGATGAGAACAACAAGGCATATACGATTCAACTTGACTTCCTTAATTTGTTGTTCAGTAATGGCTTTATTCAAAAAGGCTGAGAAAGCATTTGTGAAACATAAGAAGAGGCAAGGGGAACGAGGGTCCCCTTGCCTTAAACCATGAGATGGGTTGAAATATTTGGTGGGCTGACCATTGAATACTATTGCATATAAGACAGTAGTAATGCATTGCATAATTAATTGGATAAAATCTTATAGAATCCCCATTCTAATCAAAATTTGATAGAGGAAAGACCAACTGACTCTATCATATGTCTTTGATATGTCAAGTTTGATGACCGGATTAGCATTCTTGGGAGATGTAGGTTTTTATAGGGAATGAAAAATTTCATGACCAATCAAGATATTGTCATGGATATTCCGTCCCTTAACAAATTGGGTTAGAGTTACAAGATGGGGCAAAATAGGTTTGAGTCTGTTTACCAAGATCTTTGCAATGATTTTATATGCACCATTGCAAAGGCTAACGGGCCGAAATTGTTCATTAAATTCAGGGTGGTTGATTTTGGGCACCAATAGATTGTAAGTTTGATTGAGTTGTTTAAGTAAATATTTTGAAATAAAGAATTGTTGAACAACTTGGAAAACATCAGAACTCCATATTCCCAGTATTTTTGGAAAAATAAAGTCAGAAAGCCATCAGGCCCAGGTGCTTTAAGGGCAGCCAGACTAAAGACAATTTCTCTAACTTCATCCATAGTTAAAGGCTTTAGGAAGTTTTCGTTCATTTTATGGGCAACAATAGGGTTAATGCATTGTAAAATTTCTTAGCTCATCACATGTATTCTCATGCAGAAACAACTTTTGAAAGAAAGACATAATGTGTACCTGAAGATCTTCATAAGTTGTCTCCCAGCCTGTGTTGGTCCTCAAGGAAAGAATGCGATTATTCCGTCTTCTGTTAATTGTACTAGAATGGAAGAAGGAAATGTTTCTACCTCCTTCTTGCAGCCATTGAATTCGGGATCTTTGCCGCCAATATTACTCTTCAGACATCCAAAATTGATCTAGGCGCCTGATTAAGCTTTGTTCTTCTTGTATAGTCAGTTCCCCATGTTGGCCTGACGATGCAATTGATTGAGTACTTCATAATCTTCATTCTATTACTTCCAACTTCCTGCAAATGCTATTTTCATAGGCTTTGAACACAATTTTGTAATTTTTTTGAAAGATGGAATTGCTTGGAGCCCTGAATATGCTTATCACATGCCTGTTGAATAAGACTCCCACAGTTCTGTTCCTGAATCCATTTTGCTTCAAAGCGAAATCTTCGTTTTGCTTTTCTTGTTTGACCCAGAAGCATGCGAATTTGTGGCCTAGGATCGGATCAGTACAAATTCCCATAGTAGATGAATGCATTTTCAAATAACAAGCTCCAGGTGAAATTGACAAAGCATTTATCGAGATGCTGTTGAATTAATGCCCCGAAGGTGAATCTAATTCCGCATTAAGTTGAGCTGAGCCTGAGTAGTATCGACCCCCCATTTTATCCCCTGGTTGATAAATAGCATTAAAATCTCCCAAGATGACCCATGGCTGATCATTTCCCGGATTCAATCTCGCTAATTCCTCAAAACCCATCCCTACATTTACCACTTGGATCCCCATACACAAAAGTGCAACACCATTCTGACATAATTCCCTGAGTCTACTTTGCCCATGAATCCAATTCCTAGTAATTCGAGGAATATTTTTCCTAGTAAATGTACAGCCACAAGATAATGGGTGTCCAAACTTATGATAAGTATTGAAGTGTCAGCCAAACAATATTTTTCCAGGTAAATGAAGTCCATTCCTTTTGTGTGTGTGTGTGTGGTATTTTTATTTATCAATTTATTTTAATAATTTTGGTTTATAAAAGAATTAGTCTACATTTGCTCTTTGATTTAGCAACTGATCAACAAGTTACAACCTAGTTGCAACCACAATATAATGGGCATCCAAACTTATTTTTCCGTATTTTGAAAATCGGATCAGATCAAATAATCGAATCTCTTAAATAAAAAAATTTAAATTAGTAATTTGATTAATTTTAAATAAAAATTTAAAATTATTTTTTATTTTAATTATTATAAATATATTATTATATTTTTAATATTTTCTGAATTTTAAGTTATTTTAATAATATTTTTAAAGTTTATTTATTATTAAATTAAAACAATCAATTTAGAAATCGATCATTTAACTAATTTATTAATAAATCTAATTTATAAAAATACTGAAATAACTTTCAGTAGGGGCTTTTATATTTCAATTTTTTACTTGTAGAGGCATCTACCAATTCTCCTTAGCTATAATAATGTACGATAACAGTGGGACCTACGCTCTTATTTTTCTAATAACTAATGCCATGCGAGTAGAGCCATATTTCACTTTTCTAATATTACGCACGAATACTCTTGAACGTGCATTTTTGAGTTTTAAAAATATTTTATTAAATTATTTACTTAAATTTAATCAAAATATTTTAAATACGTTTTCATAATTTTAAAAAATTAAAAAATATATTTCATTTTAAAAATGTGATTCTTTTTTACTATTAATTTTAGCTATAAATTTTATAAATAATTAATATTTATTTTTTAAATATTTATTAAATTATTATCATCTCATTTATTTTTTATAATTAATATTAATTTAAATAATTATTTTTATATTATAATATAATTAATTATTTTAATATTTACTATAAATATATATATAAAATATTTATAAATTTATTTTTTTTTATTTTTTTATATTTACGTATTTCTTTATATTTCATTTTCTATAATCTTAAAAAATACCGTCCCATTGCCAATTTTATATCAGACTTCTGAAACGCGTAATTTTATGGACAAAAGGTCAAGTTTGGACGCAGTTTCTCTCCACAGTTTCAACTGTTATTTCAATCATCGGTCCCACTACAATAAATAATTATATAATCCCACCACAGTCAATGAGAATTTTCTATTGCTTTTATTTGGTATAATACCTTGAGTGAAGAAAATTAACTAAGTTCAAATTTTAACATAATTTAAGTTTTCAATTTTTGATATTATGTGTTTTAAACATTTTTTTTAAATTTCTATCCAAGTGTCTTTGTCCAAGAGCTGTATTGATTAAAATAAAAAAAATTCAATAAAAAAATATTTGGCAAAACAAATTGATGTAACAAACTTAATCAATAAATATTCTTCTAACATTTTAAAATTTCAAACATAATTTCCTATGAAATAATAACTTAAGCCTTAGAAAATTATAATATAATATTAATTCATACACACTTATATAAACACACACTTTACAATAACACTAGTAATTTTAAAATTTATTCTTCCGTTATTAAATATTTGTAAATTTTTAATTTAAGTTAATTAATTTAATTTGAATTTGGCTCATTGATAGAATAAATGGATAACATACATATTAAATTAGTAAAAGTGTTGACGTATCTACTAATTCTCCTTAGCAAATGGCAAGGTAACGGTGGGACCTATGATCTTCGTTTTTCAGATAATCGATATCATGGTATTTCTCCCAGACGTTTGGAAACTAAGCAAATCTTTTTTCAACATGTCTTTGATCTTCTTGTCTATCTTGTTTCTGTATTTTCTTTCCCTACCCATATTATCATTCAAACTACCCTGATTTCTCCAACCCTCAAAACCTGCATACAGGCGGTGATGCCTCCTTCTATGGAATCCTATCACTTGCTAAAAAGAGAGCTGATAGTGTTGGTCGAGCTGTATATTCCCAAGAAATGCAACTTTGGGATGGAGCTACCGGCAAAGTTGCAGACTTCGTTACTCATTTCTCGCTCAACATTTCAACGATCTATCCACCATATGGAGTCGGCGATGGGATCGCCTTCTTCCTAGTCCCTAATGGCTCTCAAATTCCAAAAATGCTTGGGGAGGATGTCTGGCATTGATCAGCAACTATTCTCATTTCAACACAACAGGAAAACAAATTGCAGCTGTTGAGTTAGATACCCATATGAACGGATGGGATCCAAGTCTGGTTCATTTAGGTATCAATGTCAACTCTATCAGGTTTGTAGCTAGCCGCAATTGGAGTAAAAGTATTAAAAATGGATCAAAAGCAAATGCTTGGATCACATATAATTCTCAAACAAGAAATCTGAGACTGGTCTTGACTTATGATGATAATCCGGTTTTTAATGGGAGCGAGTCTACCCTTTTTTATGAAATAAATCTGTCAAAGGTTTTGACTGAAAGGGTCACTGTTGGATTTTCATCTTCATCAGGCTTTCACACGGAGATACATTATATTCTATCGTGGGAGTTCAACTCTGCGGAAATTTCATTAAACACACAAGTCATCTCTACTGAAATTTTACCAAACACACAAGTTGGCAGTGGGGGCGGCGGGAAGAGCAACATTGGTCTGATAGTTGGTTGTGTGATAGGTGGAGTTGTTGCAGTTGGTGGGTTGATATTAGTAGTAGTAGTCTTTTTTTGGAGGAAAAATAAGAGGAAGAAAGAAGAAGATGAGGCATCAGATGATTCCATGGATCAAGAATTCGAACAAGGAACGGGGCCTAGGAGGTTCTCTTATCAAGAATTGGTTCAATCCACAAATAACTTCGCCCCCGAAGGAAAACTAGGGGAAGGAGGATTTGAAGGAGTTTATTGAGGCTCTTTGTCTAATTTAGGCATGATTGTGTCAGTGAAAAAGGTATCGAAAGGGTCTAAAAAAGGTAAAAAGAAGTGCATGTCTGAAGTAAAGATCATTAGTAGACTAAGGCATAAAAATCTTATAAAACTTGTGGGTTGGTGCTAAGGGTGAGTTCCTTCTGATCTATGAGTTCATGCCTAATGGAAGTCTCGATTCTCATCTCTTTAGAGGAGAAAACATGTTCCCTTAGGCTGTAAGGTTCAAGATAGCCCAAGGTTTAGCCTCAGCTTTGCTATATCTCCATGAAGAATGGGAACAGTGAGTAGTGCATGGAGATATTAAATCCAGCAATGAGATGTTGGATTCATATTTCAATACCAAGCTTGGTGATTTTGGCATGGCAAGTCTTATGGATAATGAGCTAGGCCTCAAGACTACAGGGTTAGCTGGAACGTTCGGATACATGGCGCCAGAATATATTAGCACAGGGAAAGCTAGTAAAGGGTCAGATGTGTTCAGCTTGGTATCGTAGCACTTGAAATTGCAAGTGGAAGAAGATCAATAGAATCAAGAAATGTAGAGTCCCAGATTTCTTTAGTGTCTTGGGCTTGGGATTCATATGGAAATGGAAGGCTTCTTGATGTGGATGATAGGAGATTGAATACGGACTTCAATGTTGAACAAATGGAGTGTTTGTTAACTGTTGGAAAATGGTGTGCTCACCCTGATCATAATCTTAGGCCATCAATAAGGCAAGCTTTACGGGCTCTTAATTTTGAAGCTCCATTGCCAAATCTACCTGCAAAGTTGCCTGTTCCTAGGTATGATACCCCTACTTCTTCAACTAGTTCAACAGAACCTGTGCTCTCCAGTTTATCTGTTTCTACAGGTCGTTAATTTATCAACTAGTTTCCAACTTAGTTTCTGTATTTTTATTGTTTTTCTATAAGTTTGTCGAAGATGAAATTCCTTTTACATATATTGTACGGTAACTAGTTTAGGGGGAGGTTTTGAATCTGTTTTTGCTTTAAGAACTTGTTTTTCTTTACAGTATCACTAGCATATGCATTTGCCCTAAGAACTTATTGTCTTCTTTAGCGTACATGTCCTCTTCCATTTTACCACATTGAAGATTAATGAAAATATGGGTGCAAAAGTAGTAACATAAGAATTAGTTCTCTAGAGTGCCTCATTATGTAATTTCATCAATATCTATATGTAACTTTTATTTGAATGTAACTTTCTATATTGAAAATTACATGTTGTGTAGGAATTATATATTGAGATGGAGAATTTGTAAAATTTTTCATATTACATGTAAATTGTTCATTCTATTACGTAACTATATAGAATTATATATTTAGATGAAAAAATATGTAAAATTTTTTACATTATATATAACTTGTACATAAAGGTACTGTATGAAGATACGTTCATAGCACCATTTATCCCATAGTTGTAGAAGTATAAATTAAGTTATAATCAGTCGATGTGCTTTAATTTAATTGCCCATTGAAAAATGTCCTAGAGATGATTTTTCTTTTGCATAGACCCAAAGGTCGTCTTCAATATCGTGAAAAATATTTTATAGGTATTTTATAACTCGTAGCTATAATTAGGTGACTAGGACTTTCAAATGTGTGTGGATGTGATGAAGGAACTTGTTGAATAGTCCATCTACTTCTCGTTTTATGGAGAAAAAAACAATGATGACTACAACCTAGAAATATCTCATAAGGTTGAAAGGTTTTCCAAATTGAACCATCAACATCGTTTTCTACGAATCTTTTTTCTGTAGAAAATTTTAGCTATTTCATCTATGAATTTGAAGTCATACACCAAATGGAAATTTGGATGAGAAGATGGATCAACCTTTGGTTGAATCAAAACTCTCAGTTAATTTTTAATATTGAAGGCAATAAAGTCTTATCCTCTGCATGTTATAATTTTATAACTGAGTTTGGTGGAAGTGTACAATCAAATAATTGCTTAAAAGATAAATTTTCTAATTCTATCATAATTGCAGTGAAAAGGTAAAAAATAGCTAAAATTTTGAAAATGAGATTCTAGTGACGGATTAATCTTGAAAACTTTTGATAACTATACAAACATTTTATCACAAAACTAATAATTTTAAAATTTATTACTCCTAAAAAATTAGTATTCTTAAGAATTTTGTAATTTTATTTAATTTAAGTTAATTAATTTAAATTGAATTTGGCTCATTGATAAAATAAATGGATAACAAATAAATTTGTAAAAGTTTTGGTCAACTTTTTTGTAAAATTAAAAGAAATTTATTTTTATCTCATTATATATTAAAATTCAAAAATGACAATTTTTTTTCAAAGAAAATAAAATTAGTCCCTCGTTTTGTGTGTGTGTGTGTGGTATCTCTATTTATTAATTTATTTTATAATTTTGGTTTACAAAAGGAATTAGTATACGTTTGCTCTTTGTTTTTGCAACTAATCAAGAAGCTCTAATACCTAATTATAACCGCAAGATAATGGACATCCAAATTTATGATAAATATTTTATTTCTATCTTGCTTTTTTAATAACTGATAGTACCGTATCCCAGAAGTTTGGAACTTTCCCTTCAACAAGACTTCATTGAAACTTCCAACTTTTATTAAATCTGTATTTTTATCTGAATTTAATATATTGATTTCTAATTTTCTAATATAAAAATATATATTTTAAAAATTTTGTAACTGAATTCACCATATGAACAATTTCACGTATTACTGAGAATATTTTTCGCCTTCTTCATTCATAGTTTTTCTTGTCCTTTTTTCAAGGATCAATTATAAAATTAATGGTCCAGAGCGGCTCATGACCATAATATTAGAGGATGAAATATTTCTTTTATAATGAAAAATTATATATATATATATATATAGTATTCTTACATTTTTTAATGAAACTAATGGTATAATTTTAACAAGTGTCATTGCCAATCTGAATATCATTCCTATAGTAAGTGCATGACATTAAGTGAAAAGTAATTCTAGCTATAGATATCTATCTAAAAAGATTACGTCTGTGAATAATAATAATAATAATAATAATAATAATAATAATAATAATAACAACGTCAAATTGAATTCCACAAAGTATAATATCTAATAATCACAGTATAAATTTCAAAATTATAATACATTTTCTGATTTATAGTCATTATTCAATTCGTGGAATATAACAACGTTATCAAACTATTATTGGCAAATAAATATATAGATAGTCTTCCTCGAAAGGAGAGGTGGTAAACGAATAGGGTTTGGTTATTTTGAGTTAGATTATTTTTAAGTAGGATCATTTTTGGTTCGCATCATTTTCGGGTTGAAGTGTTCTCGAATCGGATTTGAATTGCTCAAGTTTTGGGCAAGTTTGGTTACCCATTGGATTTGTAGACAAAAAAGATTTGAATCGGATTTTGAGTTTACTCTTAAAAATGAAATTTTAAACCCATTCATTTGGATTTTTTTTATTATTTATATGATATTTTCTCATAATTCATTAAAAGAAAGATGATAATTTTCTCTTAAAAAATTATTTTTAGTCAAATAGATTTTATATAAAGCAAAACCAATTAAAATTTTTTATTTTTATTTAAATGTTTAATAAATTAAATATAATTTATTTTTTTAAGCAAATGACTGTATATAATGAATCAAACAATTGAACTAAGTTGATATAAAATTATATTTAAATCATATATCATAATTTAAACTAATTTACAAATGGATATATAATGTACAATTATAACAAATGA
>CATIWR010537353.1:0-13103 GCA_949677035.1 Omphalea diandra
ATGAACTGTCAGTTCTACCTCAGTCTTTATCACCCTCAAGCTCTTAGAGTCTTAACTCTCCCATCTTGACTAAGCTTTATGGTGCCTATGTGTTGTCTTACTTTCTTTATGAGTTCTAAGAATTCAAAGCAATAAATTAAATGATGATGTTATAATGTCACACAAATAAATTATGCATGAATGCCAATGATACATAAGCAAATAGTAAACACATCACCATTCAACCTCATTTCTCCCACACATATAGGTATAGAGGATCTTCCTAAGACAGGTGGTCAATTCAAAAAATAACATGAGTTATTGAATTTGGAGGTCCCTCAAACCAACCAAGATTGATGGTGAGTCTAAAAGTGATGGAATATGGTCATACTTCAAGTACACATCTTGTAAGGGAAAGATTTTGTAAAGAAAGTAGGCATAGTTTAGAGCTTGATAATAAAAGCATGAAAATTATGCACCTGGATGAGTTATAAGACCCACAATATATAAAAAAAAAATATTGATTTTTATGTACTAAGTGTTTTATTATTTAACTAGCCACAATTTTTAGGTAAAAAATCCTTCATTATAGGCTTCAACAGGGCACTTTTTTTAAAGTAGTGTAAAAATGTGCATTTAGGATATGACCATAATTCCATAACTCCTAATATCAAACCATTGCATAGTTAAAATGCACACTTTTAGGGACCTATTCCATGGTTCTAAGGTTCCTACATGTTACTTAGAGGTTTAAAAAAGGGTTGTTAAAGTAGATGGCTCCCACAAGCTTGGGGGACGGTTATTATATCACCTTATTTGATATACCCGAAGGTACTTAGCTTATGAGTGATTAATTCTCCTCACAATCTCCTAAGCCCAAATGAAGCTTAACTTTCAAGTTTGGAGAACCCATCAATTTGCCAAAGGATAACTTAGTGCACGTGGTGAAGTGTGAAAACTACATGAATGCAAAGAGAACTCGATTAATAAAGGTAAGATATAAACATAAACCAAAGATTCATGAAGTCAACTTCGTTAGCCCTAGTGGAGTCACTATTGTGAGGGCCTTGGATTTCACTTGAATGAGTGGAGTCTTGCTTATGACTCCTACCTTTTATCGATCATCGAGGGATTGAAAGGACAAGATCATACATTAGCAGTAAAGTCTAGCAATGGCACATGTTTTGGATCATTAGTGGACCTTAATAAGGCCTCTCACAAGATCTAAGGTTTTTCCAAAGTTATTGTCAATGAGGGACCAAAGTAGGATGACACTTTGGTATTATCCTTAATTAAAATGGAGTTGCCATTTGGCCTTGGTCGGGATAAAAATTTGGGCAAGAATAAATTCTGAACCTACTTAAGTCAATTAGAAGGCCTAATCCATCTTCACCCCATCAGAGATCGAGTTCGAGAATCGGGTACTACATGGGGAAAAGGTTAGGTATCCCCACACTGCCCGAATTTAGGGATTCGACCTTCGAGCTTCTTTGGTTTATTTTTATACATTGCCTTTATTAATCAATTTCTCATTTATTCACTTAGGCAAATCCATCTAAATAAGCCATCAACCATAAAAATAAAATATGCAATGCATGAATGATATGCAACATACAAGAAAATAATAAATAATATTTACAAGACGATCATGAGGAATACACATTCACATGGTGGGATCATCATGGAATTAATTTAAACTAACATGAAACATGTATTAAATGGATCTTCTAACCTACAAAAAGAATAAACATTAGTATATCAAACATAAATAAAAAAACATAAGGAAAACAACCCCTAAAATCTACTAGGAATAGACAATAAAAAAGGAAACATCCTATCTTATCATTATAGCTTAGAATCTGAGCCTATTAGTCCATTTTTCACAATGTATGTCACTATGTTAGGGATCAATTAGGAGGCCTAAAATATTGTCCATATTCATCAATAAATACATGAAGCATAATATGAAACATATAACTTGATAATAGCATATGATGGCATTAATGAAGAAGGCATAACATAATAAATATGTAATGCAAAGCACTTGGAGCATTTTTAATAACCTAAGGCAAAATCATTATTAAAGGAATCCTAGGATTAATGAGTCCTCTCCCTATAAAGCTCTCAAAGAGCATGGCATCCATATGTAATACTAACCATAAGGATGGTTAAAATGTAAATCAAGAATGGGAAACATATGGCCAAAATACTAGAAACATGAATAAAGCCATGAAGATGTAGACTTTCAACGTCATTCAAACTTTAAGTTCGTTACTTGGTCACTACCTTAAAATAATTAAAAACAAAATCTTAATCACCTTAACAAAATATCAAGTAAAAACATGAAACATTGCATAAATAAAGTTATGAAAACACTTTAAAACCATGGCAAAGTTCCATTTTTGAAATGAATAGGAATCCTAGGGTGTTATTCCTCATCCTATTTTATTATTGGAACACTTAAACATTAAAAGAAAGATTTTAGAAAAAAAGGGATTTGAATGGAGAAAATTGGAGTTTTAAAACTGTCTACCAGGCAAACTAGGTTGTATAACCTAAGAAAAGGGTTATACAACCTAGGTATACAGCTTTATAGCACACGAACAAGGTTGTACAACCCCAATTTCTTAGATTTTGGAAAAGAAAAGAAAAAAAAGAAGGGAAACAAGAAGAGGGGAAAAAGGGGAATCCTTACATGCCTTTATGTGTTTATATGCCCTCAGAGACTCACTATGGATCTAATATCCTCCAAAATGCTTATGAAAATGCATAAAAGTAAAGAAAAATGCCTTGTTCTACCTTGGGGAAAGGTTTGGAATAGGCTAAGGTTTTGAGTTTTCTATGTAAATGGTGTTTGAAGAGAGAATTTGGTAGAGTAATCTTAGAGTTTCCAAGCCTCCTCCTCCCTTTTCCAAATGAGAGGTATTTATAGAGGGAGAAGGGTGCACTAGAGCTAGAAATGGTTATGGTTGTACCATGTTCATCTCTTATCATAAAGGATGAGGTGAATCTTCTAAAATTAGGGTTTACACGTGGGCTATATACATGAATGGGTTGTACATCCCTATCTCAAGGTTGTACATCCCTAGAGTTTAAGGGGTGACCAGTTTCAGAAGGTTTGAGGATTAAGGTTTAACATAGGGTTACACATCCCTGATAAGGGTTGTACATCCCTATTTATGTTTTAAGGCAGCGTTATACATCCCTGTTTGCTAGTTGTACATCTTTATTTAGACGGGTTGTACATCCTAGTTTAGTGGGATGTAAATCCCTCTAAGCAAAATTTTGTCTTAGGTTTTGTTTTGGTCTTAGGCTTAATTTTAGGTTTTTTTCAATGTCTTCTAAGGCTTTGTTTCTCATTATTTACCAATTCCCTTTGCATTCTAGGGAATAAATTATGTGATTTTCATCATGATGTTTTACATCTAGAGGTTTAAAATTTGATGCTCATAAAGTGGTATTAGAGCTAAGTCTAAAATAGCCTTAATTGCTTGAGTAAAGATAATGGCCAATGAAGGGATCCTTACTCACCTTAAACTCCATTTTGATAGAACCAACTATGCTCATTGAAAGTGTAGGATGAAAGTCTATCTTAATAGTGACCTTATTGATGTGTGGAATAATGAAGCAAAAGAATAAGAGTCACCTACCAAGTTGGTGGATGGATTTAAAGAGCCACTCCCATAAGAAGAATAATTTAAAGCCCATAAGAAGGCAAATGGAAGAAATAAGAGGGCAATGATAATCATCCTTAACTCTTTCTCAAGAAAAGAATTTGGGAGAGTTCAACATTATCAAAATGCCTCTAAAATATGAAAATCATTAGAGAACTATCATAAAGGCACTATACAAGTTAAGTCTAGGAAGATCTATATGTATGTGACGGAGTATGAGCTATTCATGATGAAATCCAAATGAAAGCATCACCAATATGACAAATTAACTCCTTGTCATTGTCAACAACATGATGAAACTAGGAAACATATTTTCAAGAAGGGTGTTAACTTTAAGATTCTTAATGCTCTTCCCTTAGAATAGTTTGGTGCTAGTGTTAATGGTATTGAAGAAGCCAATAAAGACATTAGTAAAATACCAATCAATATCCTTATTGGAAAGCTCCTCACTCATGAAATGGCAATGAACAAGGATGTTGAGCTAAAGAAGTTGAGAGAAAAGGAAAAAAAAATTGCTTTCAAATCTACCACAAAGGAGCAAGAAGTTGATGCAAGCATTAGTGGCTCTGGTGAAAGTGACAAAGCGGAAGAAGAGCTTTCCACACTAACAAAGAGATCTAAGTATTTAATAAGGAAGAGGAAAGAAAAAAGAAAACCTAAGAAGGCATAATCCCATTATAAAAAGAAAAAGAATGATGTGACTTATTATGAATATGGTAAGCAAGGACACATCAAATCCAATTATCCAAAGCTTAAAAAAAAGAAGAAATGAGACAAAGAAAAGAAAAAAAAAAAAAAGGACTTTAAGGATAACTAGGATAATGACTCAAGTGAAAAAGAGGAAGAGAATGAAGTTGCAAACTTTTACTTCATATCTTAACATGACTCTTCTAATGATATTAATTATTCTTTCCAATCCAGTGATGAAAATAGTTTTAAAGATGAGGATGATGAGCTTCTTGAAGCTACAGCTTTGAGATGTGATAAATATCAATCCAAAATGAAATTTTATTAAAAAAAAATTCTCAACTTAAGGAGGATTTTAAAAGTTTAAATAAACTTATTTCTAACCTGAGAGCATCTAATGATGAACTCAAGAAATCTTTAGAATAAATTTCTAAAACTTCCTCTTATGATTCTTTGAGAAAAGAAAATGAGTCTTTAAAATCCAAAGTTATTGAGTTAAGGAATTCCATTTATAAATTTTATAAAGGGAAAGAGGGCTTGGATACATTAATTATATCATAAAGGTCACCTACAGTGAAACATGGCCTTCATTATGATGGAGCTTATGCATCCACATCTTCCCCTTCTACTTTCATTAAAGCTTTTACACCTCAAACTTCTAGATAAAAGTGGTTAAGAATAGGAGTGTCCCAAGCACTATGCCTCTCATGCCTGAAGGCACAAGGAAGGCACCTCAAAACTTTAGAGGTAAGTCTCCAAGAACTAATCATGCATACATGTATAACAAAAGGTATCCATAAGAACACACACCTCCTACTCCTCACCACACATGCTCTTGCCTGCATTCTTATGACAATTGTATAAGAACACCCCCTGCTCATACTATTATAGTTCAAAGGAGGAAGACTAATAAGTCTAGACTCCAATGTCACTATTACATGAAATATGGTCATATTAATGAATTTAGCTATATTTGAAAGGCTTACCTCAAACTTGAAGTGTCTTTTAAGCCTAACCCCTTAAGACTCAAATATGCTTGGGTATCTAAACAAAAATGAATTTATTTTATTTTATCGAAATGCTTTAACTCTACCAATGATGATAATAATTAGTATATGGATAATGGATGCTCAAAGCATATGATCGAGGATAGGAAGTTATTCTTATCTATCAAGGAAAAAGATGGTGTAAATGTCACATTTGAAAGCCATGCTAAGGTTAAGTTAATTAGCATTGGCATTGTTGGTGAAAAGGGTTGCCCCCTATTAATAATGTTCTTCTTATTTATGATTTAAAGTATAATTTATTGAGTGTAAGTTAATTATGTGACAAGTGTAATAAAGTTGCCTTTGACTTTAAAGAATGTCTTGTCACTACCTTGGTCTATGATAATGTTGCCTTTAAGAATGAAAGGTAATGAAATACCTATATAATTGACTTAGACAATTTGACTGATCAATCTTTCAAATATCTTATTTGTATTGCCAGTGAGTCTTAATTTTGGCATAAAAGAGTTGGATATGCAAGCACGAAGCTTCTCCAAATTCTCTCAAAAGGATAAATAATGGATGGTCTTCCAAACCTCAAGTTCATTAGAGACAAGACATATGGACCTTGTCAAATGGGGAAGCAACACCAATCCACCTTCAAAGCTAAAAATGTTGTAAGTACAATTAGACATCTTCAACTCATTCATATGGACTTGGTTGCACCAACTAAGAATGATAGTTTTGGTGGAAAGCTTTATGCATATGTGCTTATTGATGATTACTCAACGTTTACTTAGGTTAATTTTTAACTCATAAAAGTGATGCTTTTTATGCTTTTAAAAGTTTTGCAAAAAGAGTTCAAAATGTGAAGGATTACTTAATTTATATTATTAGAAGTGACCATGGAAAAGAATTTCAAATGTCAAAACTATTGTTTGGAAAATAGGATTTGTCACAACTTTGTGGCTCCTAGAACACCATAATAAAATGGTGTTATAAAAAGAAAAAAAAATAGAATATTTATGGAGATTGCTAAAATTATGCTCAATGAGTATTCACTTCCTAATTACTTTTGGGCTAAGGCTATCAACACTTTATGTTATTTTCTAAACAGATTTTCAAAGACCAATTTTAAAAAAAATCTCTTTTGAGTTATGGAATGAAAGAAAGTCCAAGCTTTCATGCCTTAGAGTATTTGGGAGCAAATGTTATATTTTAAACACTAAGGGTAATCTTGAAAAATTTACCTCCAAAATTGATGAAGGCATCTATTTAGGCTATTCCACCACTATCAAGGAATATAAAGTCTTTAAAAAAAATCCATGGTAGTTGAAGAATTTATGAATATTTGAAAAAGGTTCTCTTATATATGTTCTTATAAGTGAATTTGAGAAGCTTGAGATCAACTATACTCCAAAGGAAGTTGAAGTTGAAGTTGAGAAGAAAGAATTGCCTCAAGAGATAGAACAAGCATAACCACAACAAAAGGACAACCAAACTCAAGAGCTACCTATGGATTAGAGGTACTCCAAGAACTATCTAAAGGAACTCATTATTAGCGAGACCTCAAAGGATGTAAGTAATAGAGCTCAACTATATGCCTTAGATAGTAATTTTGCTTTTATTTCTTAAATAAGCCAAAATCAACTAATGAGGCTCTTGACGATGATTATTAGGTGATTTCTATGCAAGAAGAACTCAACCAATTTGAGATAAACAAGTTTGAGAGCTTGTTTTAAGACTTAAAGAACACCTCGATTATGGGATGAAAATGGATGTATAGGAATAAATTAGATGAGCAAGGGTCAATCATTAGAAACAAAGTTAGATTAGTTGCTAAGTGATATAACCAAGAGGAAGACATTCATTATGATGAAATCTTTATTCTAGTTACAAGGTTAAAGGCAATTAGGATTCTTCTTACATATGCATGTCATATGATTTCCTAACTTTTTCAAATAGATGTTAAAAGAACATTTTAGATGGTTTCAATAATGAGGAAGTTATGTAGAACAACCTCTGATTTTTGAGCAGCCTGAGTTTCTAAACAATTTTTTTAAACTAACTAAGCCTTGTATGGAATGAAGTAAGCCTTTAGAGCTTGGCATGAAAGGCTTAGTTCATTTTTTTTTAAAATATTTTAAAAAGGGCAATGTTGACATTACATTATTTATAAAAATTATGATAAGGATACCCTAACTCTTCAAATTTATGTTGATTTTATTATCTTTGGTGCTACTAATGAATCTTTTTGTGAAGATTTTACTAAGTGTGTGACTGAAAATTTTAGATGAATGTGATGAAAGAACTTAAGTTTTTCTTTGATCTATAAATTAAGCAATGCAAAGAGGGCATCTTTATCAACCAATCCAATTGCACAAAAGGAACTACTTAAGAAGTTTGGGATAAATGGTTACAAAAGTGTAAAGACACCGATGAGCTCTACAATAAAACTTATCAAAGATGAATCGACTAAGCAAATATATGAGAAAAAAAAATATAAAGGTATGTTTAGTTCTCTTATATATCTTATTGGTTATAGACCCAATATTATGTATTGTGTATGTTATATGCTAGATTTGGATCATGTCTTAAAGAAACTCATTTACATATGGTTAAATGGATTTTGAAGTACTTGCATGACACTATGCATTTAGGTCTTTGGTATCCTAAAAACTCATCTTTTAGTCTTCTTGGATATCTGAATGTGGATTATTCAAATAGTTTACTTAATAAAAAGAGTACTTTCAAAACTTGCCAATTTATTAGTGAATGTCTTATTTCTTGGTTTAGTAAAAAGCAAGTTTTGGTTGCCTTGTCCACCACCAAAATAGAATATTTGGAGACAGGTTATTGCACCTAAGTTCCTTTGATGAAATAAAATCTCAAGGGGTATGGCAGAGACGTTGATTACATTCCCATCAAATGTAAAAATATTAGTGCAGTATTCTTTCTAAAAATCTCATTCAATGGTCTAGAAGCAAACATATAGACAATAGGTATTATTTCTTGAGAAATCATGTGCAAAATGGTAATGTTGTACTAAAATTCATTAACACAAATAACCAATTAGCAAATATTTTTGCCAACCCTCTCAATAAGGAAAGGATGAACTTTATGAAAAAGGAGTTAGAGATGATTGATGGGAGCTCTCTAAGGTTAAAAAAGTCTCATTGTACACATAAGTTGTTTGATTGATGATTGATATGTTTTATGTGTATATGTTGTGATTATGTGTTTTCTATTGCTTGAACGTGATGAGATTTATTGATTTAAGTTTCACATGAGTTTATATATATATATATATATATATATTCATGTGCTTGAATCAATCATCTAAACATTAATTCACTACAAGAAAACATAAAATTGCTAATGGAATTTTTTGAGGGATAACTTTTCGATGATAAATTTTGATGGATTGATGATAGAAATGAAAATAAAATAAAGGGAAAAACATTAGAACGAAATTTCGATGAAGTGTCATTAAAATTTACTGAGGATTGATTCCATCACAAAATTTTGGCACTAAATTTGGTAGGGTAGACGAAATGAAGATTAAAAGCCACATGAGAAAAAACACACCAATGGAAAGTTGATAATATATCAATAATTTTTTATTTTTAGTATGCTAATGAATTACCAATAGATTGTTTTTAATTTATTGTGGCAGTTCATCAGTAATCCATTGATAATTTTTTTTATATATTCCACAAATTTCTTTCTTTCTTTCTTCTCCTTTAGGGTCCTTCTTATTTTCTCCCATATTCTCTCTTTCTCTACCTATCACAGTCGTCTATGTTGTCGTCGACATTTATGTTGTTATGGTCGTTCGAGCTGTTGTCTCTCTTTTTCTTCCTCGGTCTCTCTTGTTCTAGGTTGGTGTATTGGTTGTGTTGTTATATATATTTTTAATTTAACTTTTCTTTTGATGTTTGCTAATAATGTTTGTGATTGTTGATTAATTAGAATATGTAATTGCTAAGAATATTGTGTTATTAATTTTGATTAATGTTGGTACATTGTTAATTATATTAAATTTTACAAAAAAATATGTGAAATAAAATTTAGATTAGGTTGTTAATTATATTAATCAAGTTTGTTAATTTATGTTAATTTTGATTAATGTTGTTAGGTTTTTAATTAGATTAAATTTTGTAAAATTATATTGAATTAAATTTAGATTAGGTTGTTAATTAGAAAATTAGATTATTAATTAGATTATTTAAATTTGTTAAATTTGTATATATTTGTTGATTTTGTTAATTTTGATTAGTGTTGTTACATTGTTTATTAGATTAAATTTTGTAAAATTAAATTAAATTAAATTTAGATTATTTTGTTAATTAGATTAATTAAAATGTTTAATTGTTGTTAATTTTGATTAATGTTATTAGGTTGTTAATTAGATTAAATTTTGTAAAATTATATTGAATTAAATTTTGATTAGGTTGTTAATTAGATTAATTAAATTTGTTAATTTTTGTTAATTTTGTTAGTTTTTGTTAATTTTTATTAATGTTGTTAGGTTGTTAGTTAGATTGAATTTTGTAAAATTATATTAAATTGAATTTAGAGTGAAATTTGTAATTTATTGTAAATATATTAAATTTTATAAAATTAGTGGAATTTATAGTCTAAAAGGTGTAAATTATGTAATTTAATATAAATTTATTAAATTTTATAAATTTAGTGTAATTGTAGTGTAGATTTATAAATTTTGTAATTTATTGTATATTTATTATAAATTTTGTAAATTTAGTGCAAAATTTATCAATTTTCTAATTTAATGTCAATGTAGTAATTTTTATAAATTTATTATACATTTAGTGTAAAACTTGTATATGTTTTAATTTTCTTTAAATTTATTAAATTATATAAATTTATTGTTAATGCAGTGTAAAATATATAAATTTCGTAATTTAGTTTAAATTGATTAAATTTTGTATATTTAGTGTAATTTTTGTAATTTATTGTAATTGATCATAGGGTTATGAAATTTAGCAATTTCAATTTAATGTAAAGTTATCAAATTTTGTATCATTTGTTAATGAATGAATTGTTGTAATTTTATAACTTTAGGGTATGATTTAATGAATCTATGTAATAATTTGAAAGTATATAATATTTTATTTATATTTATAATTTATATTTTGTGATTTTGTTGAAATATTTTTTAGTTCATTTTGGGCATTCTACATTTCAAGAGGCAAATATTTAGTATAAAATATTTGGGTGTAAATTTTATTATTTATAGTATTTTATGAAATATTTAGTGTAATTTTTTATAATTTATTGCATTGTATGAAATATTTGTATATTCTAATTATATTTTTATATGCTATAAATTCTAATTTATATTTGATAAAAAATAATTTATAAAAATTTTACATTGAAATTATGAATGTCCTAAAAATACTAAAAATTTAATTACTTAAATGGTTGTAAAATAAAAAAAAAGTAACAAATATGTAAAAAATTTTCATGCGCTAAGTTTGCCAAAAAAATGAAAAAATTTAATAAATTATAACAACATTTCATATAACTAAAAGGACATTAGGAATGTCATAAGAAAAAACTCAAAATTTTAATAATATGTCATAAAATCCTGAAAATTTCATTAAATACTCCAAAATATTGTGAGTGCAAATTTTAATAATATGTCATAAAAATACTCAAAATTATAATAATATATTATAAAATACTCAAAATAACATTAAATACTTAAAAATGTCTTTAATAATTAAAAGTTAATTATGGATGTAAATTTTAATAATATGCCATAAAATATTCAAAATTTTAATAATGTGTCATAAAATACTAAAAAATATTCCTTAACAATTAAAAGTTAAATATGAGTGCAAATTTTAATAATATGTCATAAAATACTCAAAATGTTAATAATATGTCATAAATTACTCAAAATTGTATTAAATACTCAAAAGTACTCAATTAATAATATTTCATATAAATTTCATAGTTTGGAAAGTGTCCATAAAATTAATAATATCCCATTTAAATTTGCGAGGATTTAAAATATTAATAATATCAATAAAAATTTCATAAAATTTTAAAGGTTTTCAAAAATTAATAAAATGCCCTAAAAATTACATAAAATGTCAAAGTTAAGATAAATTAATAATGTTCCATAAAATAAAATAGAATAGATTCAAAGGTTTCCAAAAGGTAACATTATTTTTAAAAAAAAAATTTTGAAAACTATCTTGTTTTATTGTTGAATATTATATGTTTGAACTTAATGTTTATTTTAAATTTTATTTTTATTTTTATGAAAATAAGAATACCAAACTATTATGTAATTCATAAGAAATTTGGTTGAATTTCTTATAAATTTTATAGAACATATAAGCATAATCTTAGATACTTGTTTGGTGTAATTATCATTGGATGATGAGAACCACATTAAATTATCTAAAGTGGACAATTTAGAAAATTTATTGTCTAGTACAACTTGTTGTATATAATATAATTTATTATGTTGCTAGTCAATTCGGTTGTTTATCTCCTGCACGTTTTCTTGGTGCATAATGATACATGTTGGAAAATATTTTTCATTTCAATGCACTGTGAGAATTATAGAGAAATGTTGTTGAAACTTCAGCAGCTATGTGAATTATATTGTTACAGTAAATTATTATATGACAATTAATTTCTAAATGGATTAAGTTTTTACCTTATAGGAAAGGGGAGATACAAAGATAATATTACATGCAAAAAAAAAAAGTAAATAACATAAAAAAATATTGAATTGAAAAATATTACATATATGTTTAATTGCATTTTTATTTCGCTATTTTTAGAACTTTATAATGAGATCATATAGGAATTGTATGTATTCTAGGCATAAGGATGGTTTATTATAACCAACATTCTTAGAAGGTTTAAACCATTTCATTCAATTTGTGATTTCTCAACCTAAATTTATAGATGGACCTAAGATTAAATGTCTATGTAATAATAAGATGTTGGCCTTAGGCACCAAGAAGGGATAGGGGGGGGGGGGGGGGGTTGAATTTGTGTATAAAAAATTAAAATCGGAAAGAGAGAGGAGAAATGAGATGAGAGAAAAGAGAAAACACAAGATTTATGGTGGTTCAGGTATAATCAACCCTACGTCCACTTCCCAATTCTTAGAAGTTGGGTGTTCCACTATCTTTTAAAGGTGTTTTCAAGCTTACAACAAACTTTTACACTTGTGTTTTGAAGGCTCACACAACAACCTATACATTTGTGTTTTGAGGCTTACACAACAACATTTACACTAGTGTTTTAACAGGCTCACACAATAACCTCTCTTAGTGTTTTGATAGGCTCACACTATAACCTATTGCAATTGGTGTTTATGCTCACACCCAATAATGACTTAAAGAATGGAAAAGAGTGAGTAGCAAATTTGCAAGAGTTTGGGTACAAAGTTATCAATTCTCTTGCATTTACATATATTTGGTGAGGTATTTATAGTCTCTACCCACCAAAGAGACGTTGCAATAAAACTGGTACAAAATCATCAAAGTGTGCTAGACAGATTTTAGCATTAAATGTTTGACAGTCATGAATTGTGGTTGCTACTACTCATTCGTAGTCGCAATTTCCAAATTCCATAAGGAAAACCCCGTTTGTATTTAACGGCTAGTCCATGTGGCAGCTTTTGATTAGTTCACCAGGAAAATATAGTCGTTGTCTTTCACTCACTCTCAAAAGTAGCGATCGCGATTTATCTTGTATAGGTCGCGACTATGGACACGAATTCCTC
>CATIWR010537472.1:0-53154 GCA_949677035.1 Omphalea diandra
ATATATATATATATATATATATATATATATATATATATATATATATATATATAATTGGTGGGAAATTTTAAAATTTGGAGGGAAGGTTTATTGAGAAAGAAATGGAAGAAGCAGGAGAAGGGTAGAAGACAGAACATTTTATAGTGGCTTAGGTGTAAACAAACTCTACATCTACTCCTCAATTATTTCAGTTGGGTATTTCACTATCACTAAATAGTGTTTCTCAAGCTCACACTAAACTTTTACACTTTGTGTTTCAAGGTTGACACACAATCTTACTAGTGTTTATCTAGGCTCACACTTAACCTAAACAAGAGTTTTACAACAATGGATAAGTCTCAAACCTAAACCTAGTGGTATTTAATACTGTTGACCCTATGCACCAAGAAGAGGGGTTGAATTGGTGTATTAAAAAAACTAAAATGAGGATAAAGGAGGAGTAGAAAAGAGACATAAGGATTTATAGTGGTTCAGATATAACCGACCCTACGTCTACTCCCCAATTCTCTGCAATTGGGTGTTCCACTAACTCATAATGGTGTTTCCAAACTCACACCTAACTTTTACACTTTGTGTTTTCAAGGCTCACACAATAACCTTTACACTTTGTGTTTTCAGGGCTCACACAATAACCTCTCTTACAAGTGTTTTTTGAGGATCACATTAAAATCTCTCTTAAGTGTTTTCATAGGCTCACACTAAAACCTTTTATACCATTAGTGTTTAATGCTCACACCCAACAATTACCATCTCATAATGAAGAGAATAAATTGAGTAGCAAAAGTTTGAGAGCTTTAACACAAGTATTGAATTCTCTATCTATCTCATTTATCACTATTTGGTGGAGTATTTATACCCCATACCAACCAAAGAGATGTTAGACTTTAGAGCTCAACAAATCTCCAAGACATGTTAGGCAAATTCTGCATTAATTATATGTCAGGCGAGAGTCATGGTTGCTACGAGACATTCGCAGTCGCGAAATCTAAATTTTCATATGAGAGCCAAAAATTGTGGTGAAAAACCCTGCTTGTGTCTAACTACTAGTCCATGTGCCAACTTCTCATTGGTCCATCAGGACAATATAGTCGTTACACTCTAACTACCCATAAAAGTTGTGGTCGCAATTCTTCTTTGTATAGAGTGCGACTCAGATAAAAAATTCTTTTGTTTGAAAGATAATCTTCTTCTTTTTGAATTGCAGTCGCTACCCAAAATGTTAGTCTTGCAAATTTTTATCTTCAATGGATACCTGGGACACTTGGCATGCTATGATTGTGGACTTGGTTCCCTCCTTAGACACTATAAAAGTCACGGTTGCGATCGAGACGTGACACATACCATAAATTTATCTGTGACTTTGACACTCCCATCTTTGGATGAGTCGAGGCAGCGATTATGCCAACAAATCTGTCTAGTCGAGTTTCATCCTCTCTTTGAACTAAGTCACGATCGCAAATTACAGACCATTAACTGCGATTTTGGATGAACTTTGCCTTATTGAAGATTCTTCTAACTTCCAATTGAAATCTGAATTTAATTATGCAAAACAACACTCAATTCAAACATTAGGATTGATCAATCTCCTTTGTCAAGATCAAAAGACGTCCAAGACTTAGGATTAACCATCCTAGTCTGACAATCTCCCCTTTTTTTATTTTGACAACTTAGATTGATCCTAAGGGAAAATAATACATAAATGTGAAGTTGAAGTGATAAATTGTTCAAATGTATACTTAGAAAGTTTATAAAATTTTTCTAAGTATGTCGTTAAGACCAAAATTCTAAGTATGATGCTCTTATGCTTTTATGTCCTTATGCTCCTATGCTCCCCCTTAACTAATACTATTATTTTTCTTTCCCTCTTTGATTCATTCTAGATTCTATCTCTCCCCCTTTGGCAAGATTAAAAAGAGGGTAGAAGGGAAAAAGATCAATTACACAAGTAAGGAAGTAAACATAGGCAGTAAATGCATAAACAAATGAAGTAAAGTAAGCACATAACACAAAATTTCAAAGAAATAACTTATATATTTATAAACTTAGAAATAAGTTGTATGGGATCACTTTTTTTTTTTTTTGCAAAAAAGAAAATACAAAAGAGATCCTAAACTAGAAAGTAGTCGAATCATCTCTAGAAAAGTCTTTATCTTCACCCTAATCTTCACCTTCAGCCTCATCTCCATCCTCAACTTCATCATTGCCTTCTTCTTTTTGAATATCATCAAACGCTGTAAAGTCCAGAAGATGGCAATGAGGGACTCCCAACTTCTCTTGCAAATCGATCATATCACTATGAAGATGAGAGAGGAACATAAATCTCCTTTTCATCATCCTTATCAAGCTTGTTGTTGATGGTTGGAAGGGAGAGTTTAGCCTTAGGCTTGAGTTAAGGAGGGATGGATGGAGCTCCTTTTTTAATAGCTAGTCTATTTCGTTTGGAAGCTTATGAAGTCTCCATTTTCTTAGCTCCAATGGCACCTAGGGTATAGGCATAGGTGTCCGGGTGAATAACTTTAGCATTGATGAGATAGGTGAGATCAAGGAAGTTTTGTGAAGAGAGGAGTTTCTTGATGAGGAATTTTTCATTTTCCTCATCAAGTGCCCCTACCAAACGATATATGGCTGTAATATATGAAGGTAAAAGGAATTGGCTATTAGGTTTGGTACTCATAGATCAATTGATCCATAAGATATCGTCCAATTTGAATAGGCTTATTTTTTACAAGGCAGAAAAGATATGCCAAGTCTTTTTGTGATACCTTCTCATTACCATCACCTTTAGCATTTACAAAAAATGTGATGATACGATGGAGTATCTCAAAAGATAGGTTTTTAATGTGTTTGGCTACGGAGGATCTCAGGTCGTGTTTGGTTTTAATGGAAATTTTTGACCAAAATTAGGAGTAAATGACATCAAGTGTAGAGATTATGAGGGGAATGTTTTCTCCGAATTGAAGATTGAAGAGAGAGGAAAGTTGGTCGAAAGTAATATAAAAAGGATCGCGAAAAGTCCAAAATACTAACCCATATTGCCCCATTGAGAATCGACTTTATGACTTAATTAGACCGTGCACATGAATTTTATCACAATTTCTTCGTAATCGGGTTCATCCCGAAAGATGAACTCGTTCCAACCCAAGTTGGAGAGTAAAGCATGAATCTTTACGTTAATGCCCAAGGTCTCCAACATAAAGGTAGAAGGCATCTTGTTAGGGAGGATGATCTTGGAAGAATATGCTTTGTACCTCTTTTTCTCCTCCTTGGTGATGCCTTTCATGAGGTAGAGTGCAGGGAGTGCAGATGGCTGAGCCATAACCTTGCTCTTGTCTACTCTTGAGATCTTCTTTAGAGCCATTGCAAAGGATGAAGAGATTAAAGATTTTGAGAGCTTTGAGAGGGAGAAAATGATATTGGAAGAGAAATAAGGATGTTACTGTTGAAGGGGGTATTTATAGCCATTTGAAGTCTCTGTAAACGGCTAGAAACCACTAGAAATGGATTAATGAAGGGATAGAAATGATTAACAGTCAAATCACTTACATGTCTAGGCGATTACCCTAATTAGGATTCGTGAATATAGAAGTCGCGATTGCGAATTCTGAAAATTGTGAGTAACGAACAAATTTTCTTAGGGAATATGAGCTTCAATGGTCAAAATTTGAATTCTTGGCCGAAATTCGCAATGGAGCTTAATTCTCATGATTGCGATTTGATGTTTAACAGTTGGGTGACTAGGACTTGTAATTCGTGATCATGAAGATAAGATAATGACTGCGAATTATGAGTCAATAAGTATAAAAATGAAAAATTAAGTTTTGAAAGGATCAAAATTGTGATCCATTTGGAATATGCCACACATAAAACATAAGACATTCAATCAACAAACAACACACATAGCAATCATACATAAGATCAAAATTTTCACTTTAGGGAGCTTCCATCAAGCATTCCTAATTCTCTCTTAATAAAGTTCAATCTTTCTTCATTGAGAGGTTTAGTGAAAATATCTGCAAGTTAATGATTTGAGTCAATAAATTCTAATACAATATAACTTTTTGCACATGATCTCTAAGGAAATGATGTCTAATATCTATGTGTTTGCCCCTAGAGTGTTGAATGAGATTCTTAGAAAGATTAATAGCACTAGTGTTATCACAATTAGTAGGAATGTGATCAATCCCATTGCCAAAATTCTTCAATTTTTGTTTCATCTAAAGAACTTGGGTGCAATAATAACCCATAGCAACATACTCAACTTCTACGGTGGACAAGGCAACCGACACTTGCTTTTTGCTAAACCAAGATACTAGGCATTCTCCTATAAATTGTCAAGTCTTGAAAGTGATTTTTCTATCTAATAAACTACCTGCATAATCCGCATCTGAATATCCTATGAGACTAAAGGATGAATCCCTAGGATACCATAACCCTAAGTGAATTGTGTCATGCAAATACTTAAAAATTCTTTTAACAACATTTAAATGAGACTCTATAGGAGAGGATTGGAACCTAGTACACATACAAACACTAAACATGATATCCGACCTAGAAGCAGTAAGATAAAACAGAGATTTGATCATACCTCAATATCTCTTTTCATCTACCATCTTACCTGATTCATCTTTGTCTAGCTTGATGGTACTACTCATGGGGGTCTTAACTATTTTGCAACTATCTATGCTAAACTTCTTGAGTATTTCCCTTGTGTACTTGGCTTGGTTGATGAAGATCCCTTTTTTGGTTTGCTTGATATGTAGATTGAGAAAGAGCTTGAGCTCTCCCATCATGTTCATTTCGAATTCCCTAGTCATACACTTAACAAAATCCTCACAAAAGACTCATCAGTAGCACCAAAAAAAGATATCATCTACATAGATTTATACAATTAGTATATCATGCTTGTGCTTTTTAATAAATAGTATGGTGTCCACCTTTCCTTTTTCAAAATTATTTTTCAAGGGAAATGAACTAAGCCTTTCATACCAAGCTCTTGGAGCATGTTTCAATCCATATAAAGCTTTGTTCACTTTAAAAATATGATTTGGAAAACAATGTGACTCAAAACTAGAAAGTTGTTCAACATAGACTTCTTCCTCAATAATTCCATTCGAAAATGTACTTTTCACATCAATTTGAAAAAGCTTAAAATTCATGTGGCATACAAAAGCTAAAAGTACCCTAATGGCCTCTAATCTTGCAATGGGGGAAAAGTCTCATCATAATCTATGCCTTTTTCTTAGTTGTATCCCTTAGCAACCAATCTAGCTTTATTTCTTGTGATAAGACCTTGTGCATCTAACTTGTTCCTAAACACCCATTTGCAACCTACAATGGAGTGTTCCTTAGGCCTAGGGACAAGTTTCCATTATTTCTCTCAAATTGGTTGACTTCTTGTTGCATATCAAACACTCAACTCTCATCATCAAAAGCTTCATCAATTGAATTTGGCTCATGTTGATAAACAAAAGCAAGATTATTATCTAAAGATGAAGTTGTGATCTAGTACTTACACCCTTAGAGATATCGCCAATGATCAAGTCCTTGGGGTGATATTTGGAAAATCTCTAATCTTTAGGTAGATCTTAGCTTAGCTTATCTATTTGTTGATGTTGTGGCTCATCATCTTCTTTTGATGATTCACCTCCTTCCTTGTTTTTATCTTCTCTTCTTGTAGTGTCTTCCAATTCTAGCTTTTCAAAATCACCTACAAGATCATCAACAAAAATACATTTCCCAAGATTAACTTTACTAGATTCATCAAAGACAACATTCATAGACTCTTCAACTACCATAGAATTCTTAGTAAAGACTCTATATGCCTTGCTAGAGGTGGAATAACCTAAGAATATTCCTTCATTGGTCTTGGAGTCAAATTTTCCAAGATTATCCTTCATATTTAATATATAGCACTTGCACCTAAATACTCTTAGGTGTGATATCTTAGGTTTTCTACCATTCCATAGCTCATAAGATGTTTTATTGAGAATGAGTTTTTTAAAAACTTTTTTTTTTTGCAATATAACATGAAGTATTAATGGCTTTGGACTAAAAGTAATTTGGTAAGGAATACTCATTGAGCATAGTTCTGACCATTTCTACTAATGTTCTATTTTTTCTCTCTACAACACCGTTTTGTTGTGGTGTTTTAGGAGTTGAAAAATTATTAAAAAATCCATTCTCCGAATAATAAGTTTCAAAATAATCATTTTGAAATTCCTTTTCATGGTCACTTTTAATAGAGGAAATGAAGTAATCTTTTCATTTTAAACTCTTATTACAAAACTCTTGAAGGCATAAAAAGTATCACTCTCATGAGCTAAAAAGGACACCCAAGTAAACCTAGAGTAGTCATCAACTAGGGCTAGTGTATAATGCTTTCCACCTAAAGCTAGCACTCCAAGTAAGTCCTATCAGGTCCATATGAACTAGTTGAAGAGGTCTAGAAGAACTTACAACATTTTTTGCTTTGTGGGAGGCTTGATGTTGCTTCCCCATTTAGCAAGGACAATATGTCTTTTCTTTAGTGAAATTTAGCTTGGGAAGGTCTTCCACCAACTTTCCTTTAGATAAGCTTTGAAGAAGATTCATGCTTGCATGTCCAAGCCTTTTATGCCATAACCAAGCTTCATTGCTCAAAGACATAAGACACTTAAAAGATTGGTTAGCCAAATTGTCTAAGTTAATTGAGTAGGTATTGCCTTTTCTTTCACCCTTGAAAATAACCTCATCATCCACTAAAATGGTGACTCGACATTCCCTAGGATCAAAGGTGACTTTATTACCTTTGTCACACAATTGACTTACACTTAACAAATAATGTTGTAAGCCACTAACTAATAAAACATTATCAATTAATGAGCAACCATTCTTACCAATGGTTTCAATGCCAATTACCTTACCCTTGGAATTGTTTCCAAATGTGACATCTCCACTTTCTTTTTCCTTTAATGTCGTGAATAGCTTTCTATTTCTAATCATATGCTTGGAACATCCACTATCCACATGCCAATTGCTTTATTTGGTGGCTGCCACACTCCCCTACACAATAAAAATGAGTCACCTTTTCTTAGGTACCTAAGCATACTTGGGCCCTATGAGGTTAGGAGTTGAAGGGTCCTCTAATTTGAGGTGAGCCTTCCTAATAAAATAATAAATGTTAACATGCCCATATTTCATGGAATAATGGCATTGGAGTTTAGACTTGTGATTTTTTCTCTCATGCACAAATTTAGTATGAGTAGGAGGCCTTTTCATACCTTGATTATGTGAATGCTTTCATGTGCATGTGTGATGAGAAGTAGTAGAGAATTGTTTATGAGAGTGAGCATGTTTTTTATTGTACATGTAGGCATGGTTGGCTCTTTTAGTCTTAGCTCTTAAGCTTAGGGGAACCTTTCCTTTGCCCTTAGGTTTAAGAGGCATAGTGCTAAAAACACTTTTCTTCCTAATTACCTCAACACTTGAGGTTTGAGGTTTTGATGATCTAACAAATGTAGTTTGTGATGATGAGGAGGCTCCATTGAAGCCTGTACCATGTATAATCAATAGTGGTCTTTGAGACACAATCAATATGTCCAAGGCTTCCTTTCCTTTATAAAACTTAGAGATTGAGCTTATAAGCTCAATGACTTCTCCTTTTAGAGAGTTATTCTCTTTTTTTAATGAAGCTAATGAAGAAAATGATGTAGAAAGATTTTCCATAGATTTTTTGAGCTCATCATTTGATGCTCTCAATTCGCTTATAAGGTCATTGAAAGATTTATAATCATCCTCTAATTTTTGACATTTTCTTTTGTAAGACTTCATTTATGACTTGTATTTGTCACATCACATAGTAAGAGCCTCTAAAAGCTCTTTATCTATCTCATCTAAATCATCTAAATCTGAATAAGAGTGGGAAGAAGTGCTTACCTCATTTGGAGAATCTTCTTGTGCCACAAAGCAAATGTTAGCAACTTCTCCTTTTTCTTTATCTTTACTTGAGCTATCATCCCAAGTGGCTAAGAAACTCTTCTTCTTCTTCTTCTTATACCATCTCTTCTTCTTCTTCATTTTGGGACAATCGTATTTAACGTGGTCTTGCTTGCCACACTCATAGCAAGCAACTTCATTGGATCTCTCCTTAGGATTAGGAATTGTCTTCTTGAAGCTTCTTCTCTCTTTTCTTCTTCTAATCAACTCATTTGTCCTTTTTGAGAGCATTGTTAGCTCTTTTTCTTCTTTGTCACTTTCTTCATCACTTGATGTAGTTTCTACCTCCTTCTCCTTTATTGAGGATTTGAGTGTGAAGGATCTTCTTTCTTTTTCTGATTTATCTCTTTGGCCCTTAATTTCTTCATTTGCTCATCCTTTTGTAAGGCCAATTCATGAGTTAAGAGTTTGCCTATCAACACATTCGTTGGAACCTTCCTAATATTCGGATTGGACTCTTGAATGTTGCATGCTCTTGCACCAAACTTATCTAGTGAAAGAGTTTTAAGGATTTTTTTTGTTTACCTCATAGTTAGTGAAAGTCCTTCAAAATTTTTTCATGTTAGTGACGATAGATAGGAGTCTATTCATCATTTTGGTGATGCTTTCATGGTCCTTCATCATGAAGAGCTCCCATTCCATCACGTACATCTCTAAATGGATTGATTTAACCAGTGTTATGCCTTTATGATAATTCTCAAGAGTCTTCCAAATGGCATGTACTGTTTGGCAATGTTCCACTCTTTCAATCTCTTCTCTTGAGAGAGAGCTTAGAAGAATAACCATTGCCCTCTTATGTTTTCCATTTGATCTTTTATAGGCTTTAACCTAATCTTTCCTTAGAATAAGTTCTTCAATTCCATTCACTACTTTAGTGGGTGGCTTCCATTCTTTGACAACTACATCCCAAAGGTCCACCACATTTGTATCAAGGTAAATTTCCTTCATATACTTCTAATGAGTATAGTCGGATCCATCAAAGTGGGGCTTGAGGTGTGAGTGGATTCGCTATTATGCTATGAACTTTGCTCACCCAATTAAGGCTTGTATATAAGACTTGGCTATAATACCACTTGTTGGCCCTAGGCACTAAGAAGAGGGGTTGAATTGGTGTGTAGAAAAAAATTTAAAATGAGGATAAAAAAGGAGTGGAAAAGAGACATAAGGATTTATAGTGGTTTGGGTATAACCAACCTTATATCCACTCCCCAATTCTCTGCAATTGGGTGTTCCACTAACTCAGGATGGTGTTTCCAAGCTCGCACCTAACTTTTACATGTTGTGTTTTCAAGGCTCACACAATAACCTCTCTTACAAGTGTTTTCTAAGGATCACACTAAAACCTCTCTTAAGTGTTTTCATAGGCTCACACTAAAACCTTTCTTACCATTGGTGTTTAATGCTCACACCCAATAATTACCATCTCATAAAGAAGAGAAGAAATTGAGTAGCGAAAGTTTGAGAGCTTTAACACAAGTAATGAATTCTCTATCTATCTCATTTATCACTGTTTAATGGAGTATTTATACCCCATGCCCACCAAAGAGACGTTAGACTTTAAAGCTTAACAAATATCAAAGACATGTTAGACAGATTCTGCATTAATTGCATGTCAAGCGAGAGTCACAATTGCTACAGGTCATTCGCAGTCGCGAAATCTAAATTTCCATACATGACCCAAAAATTATGGTGAAAACCTCATTTGTGTCTAACGACTAGTCTATGTGGCAGCTCTTCATTGGTCCATCAGGAAAATATAATCATTACACTCTATTGCCCATAAAAGTTGTGGTCGCGATTCTTTTTCGTATAGGGTGCGACTTATGTCGCAAATTCTTTTATTTGAAAGACAATCTTATTCTTTTTAAATTGTGGTCGCTACACAAAATGTTGCTCTCGTGAATTTTATTCTCCAATAGATACTTGGGACACTTGGCATGCTATGATTGTGGACTTGGTTCCCTCTTTAGACACTATGAAAGTTGTGGTCAAGACTAAGGCGTGACATAGACCATGAATTCGTCTGTGACTTTCATACTTCCATCTTTGGATGAGTCACGACAATGATGATGTATGTGAATCCTTCTAGCCGAGTTTCACCTTATCTTTGAACTAAGTCGCGATCGTGAATTACATATCACTAACTGTAAATTTTTATGAACTTTGCCTTTTTGAAGATTATGCAATCCTTCTAACTTCCAATTAAATTATTAATTTAATTCTACAAAACAACACTTAATTGAAACATTTGGATTGATCAATCTTCTTTGTCAAGATCAAAAGAGGTCCAAGACTTAGGATTATCCATTCTAGTCCAACAAATACTCACATAAAACAACTTACAAATAAGAAATTGAATGTACAAAGGTTAAGAAACAAAATTGCAAGAGTTTTGTTATATTGAATGTTATTCTCTTCCATTCAAGTCCATTTGGTGGAATATTTATAGGCAACAACCTCCAAAGAGACGTTACATACAAATTATGTCTAGATCTCTAAGGTATGCTAGGCAGATCTTGCATTAAATGATTGTTAGACAATTTTCATTGTCGTGACTAGCCATACGAGTTCACGATTTCTCATATTGCACTAAATTTGTTTGATTCGCAGTAGAGAATCTCATTTGTATCTAATGGCTAGTCCACATGGTACATAACCATTGGTTCTCTAAGAAAATAGTCATTATATCCTTCGAGACAAAGAGGAATTTGCAGTCATAATTTTACTTCCATTAGATGCGACTATCATTTGAATTCTTTTGTTTGTCATGGAAATATTGCTTCAACAATTTGTGGTCTCGACCAACATTTCATGCTCATGAATTTTGACCTTTCAATGGTTCCTAGGGGTAGTTGGTATGCTTTAGTTAAGGACTTGATTCCCTCCAAGCAAATGCAAAATTTGAGGTCGTGATGGTGAATGTGATATGGACGACGAATTCATCTTGAACTTGTTTCATCCTGATGCAAGATAGTGGTTGCATTATCTTAATTTGTGACCACGAATTAAGAAGCTACTTGTAATCTTTGAGATTTAGACTTTCATTCAACTTCCAATGCAAACCTATCCAAAAATGTATAAAATCAATAGTTAAAGTTGATGTAAGAACATATTAATTTACATTGTCAAGGTTAAAAGAGAATTTTGACTTAGGTTTAACCAACTTAGTCCAACAATCTCCTTATTTTTTATTTTGATAACTTAGATTGATTTTGCAAAGGATAAAAAAAATGCATAAATGTGAAGTTGAAATGGTTAACACTGTTAAATAGTTTAAACTTATTGAAATGCAATTAAAAACTTGAAATGATACCCCCCAATTCATACTCCCTCTTAATTAAAACATACAAGTTCACTCTCCCTCTTTGTCAAGATTGATAAGATAGGATAATTATAATTATAGGGAAAAGTAAAATTATGCAAACAAAAATAACAGTGAGCAACAATAGAGGGAACAATTTTCAAACATAGATTATATTAAAAAAAATTAGAGAATACAAGTCAAACAAAAAAAAATGTTCAATCACATACTTAGGCCAAACATAAGAAATGAAAAGAACACAAATAGAAAAGGATTACAAGCCTAAGTATAAAACTATAAAGTAAGAGATATGTCATCATTGTCATCAATATCTCTAATTTCTTCATCTCCACCTTGTGCCTCATCTCTTTACTCTTTTTGGTTATCTTCTTCTTCTTGGGTATCTTCAAATTCATCAGAGTTAGGAAGATGACAAGGAGTTGCACCTACCTTCTCTTGAAGATCTACTAAATCACTATGAAGGTGAGAGATAAGAAGAAATCTTCTCTTGAGGATCCTCATCATCTAATCCAATTTTTTATTGATTAAAAGAGAGAAAGATGGAAGAAGGTTTTGATTTGGGCTTTTCATTTGGCTTAAGAGTGGGAATGGGTTCTTTGGTAATTTCCTCAATCACAAGTTTTTTCCTCTCATAAGCATAAGTAGTTTCTTACTTCTTAGCCCCAATTGATCGTTAGGTGTACACATATCTGTTAATATGGATGGCCTTGACATTGATTAAGTAAGACAAGTCAAGGAAATTTTGAGAGGGGAGGTATTTCTTAGTGAGGAATTTTTCATTTTCCTTATTCAAAGCTCCCTCAAACCTATAAATGGTTGTGATATGAGAAGGGAAGAGAAATTGGCTTTCTGGTTTTATAAAGATATGGCTTTTTGGTTTTGTACTCATGTGAATTAATTGATCCATAAGATATCTCCCTATTTGTATTAATTAGTTCTTGGTGAGGCAAAAAAGAAATACTAGGTCCTTTGTAAAACTTTCTCAATTCCATCACCTACAACATTGATGGAAAATATGATGATTCTATGGAGAAGCCAATTTGTGAGTGGTTTAATGTATTTGGCTAAAGAATTTTTAAGGTTATGTTTGGTTTTGATAGAAATTTTGGACTAAAATTTTGAATAAATGATGTTAAATTCAGAGATAACAAATAGAATGTTATCTCTAATTTAAAGGTTAAAATGAGAAGAGAGTTGAGGAAAGGTTATGGAATAAAGGTCCCCAAAAGCCTTGAAAACCATCCCATATACACATGCCTTTGATTTAACTCTTTAATTTAGAGTTATAATACACATAAACTCATGGATGATTTCATCAAATCCTAGTTCATCTTTGAATATGAACTCATTCTAGCTAAGGTTAGAAACAAAGGCATGAATCTCATCCTTGATGTTAAGAGACTTAAGGAGAAAGGCATATAGAATTTTGTTTAGTTGGATGATTTTGCTTGAGTTGGCTTTAAATCTTTTCTTTTCTTCTTTCATGATCCCTTTCATTAGATGAAGTGGAGGAAAGCTTTGAGGTTGTATAATTGCCTTACCCTTTTCTACTTTAATAAGCTTTTGGGGTACCATGAAAGTTGAAAATGGGAAAAGTTGAAAGAGATTGAGAAGATAGATAATGAATGATGAAGAGAATGATAAAAGTGGAATAAAAAAATGTGAGATGGCTTAAATAGTAGAGAAATGAGCAAAAATAATAAGAAAATGGTAACAAATGCATTAAATGAGAAGTAGGCACCGTTTGAATGTCAAATCAAATGATTCTAGGAATTTCGAAAGTCATGGTCGTTACTTCCTTATCGAGATTACTAATTATAAAACCTTTAAGTAATGAATAAAATTTCCTTGGAAATCAGCAAAGTCAACAGTAAAAAAAAAATTTGAATTTTGAAAAATCTTGCAGTGACAATCTAAAATTTCAATAACTAATTAGCAGATGTTAAATTTCAAGTTGGACCTATAAATAGCGACTGCGAATGGATAATATTGATCACAAATTACAAAACACTTTAAAAATCAATAAGAAATAAGAAATGCCCATACTAGTTGCGATCAAATTAATGTTATAATGATTAATTCAAGCAACTTGGCAATGAAAAGCACAATTACACTATAAATTAATACATCCAAAACATTCAACACACAAAGTTATTAAACAATTACCAATCATATTGACCAATGAATCAACAGTGATAAAAAGGAGTGAATTACATTAAGTGAGATCAATTTTCACCATAGGGACCTTCCATCTACCATCCCTAATTCCATATTGATGAAGTTCATTCTTTTTTCACTAAGGGGTTTAGTGAAAATGTTTGCAAGTTGGTGATTAGTGTCAATAAATTATAACACTACATTACCATTTTAGACATGATCTTTAAGAAAATGATGTCTAATGTCTATATGTTTACTTCTTGAATGCTGGATGGGATTTTTGAAAGATTTATTACACTTGTGTTATCACATTTGATGGGAATGTGATCAACAACTTTGCCATTATCCTTAACTTATTGTTTCATCCAAAGAACTTAAGTTCAATAATAACCTGTTGTCGCATATTATGCTTCGATGATGGATAATGCAACCAAAACATGGTTCTTGCTAAACTAAGATACTAAACATTCACTTATGAATTGGCAAGTTTTAGAAGTGCTTTCTATCCAATAAAATACCGACATAATCCATTTTTGAATGTCCAAGAAGAATAAAAGATGAATTCATAGAATACCATAGTCCTAAATGTAATGTTCCACATAAATACTTAAGAATTGTTTTCACATCATTCAAATGAGATTCCTTAGGATGAGATTAAAACCTAGCACATAAATAAACATTAAACATGATGTTAGGTATAGATGCAATAAGATAAATGAGGGAGTCAATCATATCTTTATACTTCTTTTTACTAATAGGTTTACCCAATTCATCTTTGTCTAGCTTGATAGTTGCACTTATTACAGTCTTTACTACTTTGCATCCATCCATGCCAAAACTCTTGAGTAGATCTTTTGTGTACTTGGCTTCATTAATGAAGATGGCCTCTTTAGTTTTCTTGATTTGAATACTAAGGAAGGACTTGAGCTCAACCATCATGCTCATCTCAGATTCCCTAACTATACACTTAGCAAACTCTCACAATTTTATTTATCAACCTTTGTACATTCAATTTATTGTTTATAAGTTATTGTTGTTTGGTGTGAGCATTATGTACCATTAGCTTTGGGTTTGAGAGTTAGCCATTATTGTAAAACTCTTGTTTAGGTTAAGTATGAGTATGGGAAAACACTTGTAAGGTTATGTGTGAGTCTTAAAACAAAAAGTTTAGGGTTGTGTGGTAGCCTTGAAATACAATGTAAAATTTTGGTGTGAGCTTCAGAAACACCATTTAATGATAGTGAAATACATAATTGGAAGAATTGAAGAGTGGATGTAGGGTTTGTTTACACCCAAACCACTATAAAATCTTGTGTCTTTTACTATTCTTTTATTTATTCTATTTCCTTTTCAATAAACCTTCTCTTCAAATTTTTAAATTTCCCACCAATTCAACCCCCTTCTTAGTGCTTAAGGGCTAATAAGTGGCATTAGAGTCTAGTCTTAATCAAATCCTTAATTATGTGAGAAAATATTAATGACACAAAAAGGAATCCATACTAATCTAAAATCTTACTTTGATGGAACTGACTATACTCATTGAAAGTATAGAATGGAGATTTATTTGGATAGTGATGTGGTGGATCATTAGAACATAGTAGCGAAAGAATGGCAGCTTCCTAAAAAAGTGGTTGATGGTAGTGAAGTATTAAACCCAAGGGAAGAATGGGTGAAAGCTCATAGAAGATCAAACGTCCAGAACTAGGGGGAATGACCATTCTTCTTAAATCTTTATCAAGAGGAGATTTAAAGAGCGCAAAATTGCCTTATTACCCATGAGATATGGAAGGCATTGGGGAACTACCATGAAGGCACTACATTGATGAAATCAAGCAAACTAGAAATGGTAGTAAGAGCTCTTCATGATGAAGTTTTTTCTTATAAGTTTCATTTATGATTTATATTTATCACATCATAAAGTAAGAGCTTCAAGAAGTTCATCATCCATATCATCAAATGCATCATATTCATCACAAGAGTGTGGAGAAGTACTTACCTCATTTGAGGAGTCCTCTTGAGCTATGGAGTAAAGATTGGCCACTTCTAAATCTTCATCTTCTTTACTAGAGCTATCATCCTATGTGGTTTTCAATCTATTTTTGTTGCCCTTATCCCTTTTTTTCTTCTTCTTGAGCTTGGGACAATCATATTTGATGTGACATTGCTTTCCATATTCATAGCAGGTCACTTTATTTTCCCTTTTTTTGAAATTAGGAGATGCCTTTTTAAAGTTCGTCTTATCCTTCCTTCTCTTTATGATTTTTTTAATTCTTCTTGAAAGAATGGCCAACTCTTCTTCTTTCTTCTTACTTTCATCACTCTCACTTGAGGCAGTTTTAACCTCCATCTCTTTGGTTAAGGATTTAAGAGCAAGGTCTTCTTTTTAGTCTTTTCATTTTTATCTTCCTATTTTCTCAATTTGACCATTTCCTCATCTTATTTCAAGGCCAACTCATGAGTGAGAAGCTTACAAATGAGGACATCAGTTTGCACTTTTCCAATTTCTTGATTGGATTATTAATACTGCAAACTCTAGCACTAAATTTTTCAAGAGGTAAAGAGTTGAGAATTTTGGTGTTTACCTTATGATTGGTGACAATTCTACTGAATTCCTTCAGGTTGATGACAATGGAGAGGAGTCTATTGGTTATGTCGGTGATGCTAAGCTTTTTTTACAGTTTTTTAGTAGGTAGAAGTGTAAATTATTCACTTCTAATAACTCTTAAGTATGTACTTAATGTCTTAGCAACTATTTAGTAGATACTGATTTTTTCTAGTAGCTTTCTAGTAGGTACTAATGTAAAGTATTGATTTCCATTAGCTCTTAAGGTGGTACTAAGATTACGATTAGTGTTTTGGTGGTCATCTTCACAAAATGAAAGTTCAATAGCTATCTTGTAATTACTAAAAAAGGTTACATATTCTAACAGCCATTCTAGAATGAGGTATTAGTTCATCAACACTTTTGGTATCCACTGAAGAGGTTTTATGCATTAATAAATATTCCAACAAGAAATATAGGTTTAGAAATCTTTTGTCTAGTCTTAAAATTGATTATAAGGAGAGAATGTTTTGAATGTTTATAGAACATGTGACCCTAAGACATTAGTCTAGCTCTTCTACTTTGAATGGTATGTTTTGAATGGTAATAAAATAATGTTTGTATTTTATTGTTTTTGTTTAAGTGTCATAGCCTAGTCCTTCCAACGAGAATTGGACATTTGTAACAGGCGTTGGACCATTCAACAAGTATTAAAAGATGAACAATTGGCATTGAATGAATGCTACAAATAGCCAAAGTCTTTCGAACATCACAATAGGCATTGGAGAAGTGCTCCAGGCTAAGTAGTACTAGACCTTGCTATGGGTATTGAAGTTTCATAATGAGCGTTGATCTAGCTTAGCAATAGGCATTGCATATTCAAAACTAGCATTGGAAAAGTACCTTAAATTATGCAACACTTTCTGGAATAATAATAGGGGTTGAGAATATGCAATGGGCATTGAGATGTTTCCAATCCATTAGGTGTTGAATTATTTCTACAGTTGTAGAAAAATAGAGCACCAAGATCATGCTTTTTGGAAAATCAACAAGTATTGTTCATACTCCAATAGGCATTGGAGTCAAAGCCAATAGGCATGGAAGATTAACAACAAGCGTTAGAGCTAACCATTATAACATTAATGGACATTGATCATAGACAATGAGCATTGTCACCTCTAATGACTAGTTTTAAAGAAAAACTTTCAGACTTAACTTTAAGTACTCTAATGGCTATTTTTTAGTTTACATATATAAGAAGCATTTTTGAAGACCAGAGAGAGGTTAAAAAGTTTGTTGAATATTTGAAAACAACTAGAACATCTTTGTAATTCATTATGCAAACCTTTTTATGGTGTTGCTTATATTTTAGGTAGAGTGAGAACATTTTTGTTACTCTTTAAAAGTAGGTTTCTTAAGCACTAATAGTGTATTTGCTACCTAATTGAAAGGCATTTGACATTGATTGGATCTTTGTTTGCTAGTAGTGTTTCAAAAGGGTTGGGTAGGTTTTTCTTGGAAAAGGAAAGGTTTTTCTTGAGTTTGAAAAAGGAATAGAAAAAACCTAAGTGAAAACTTAGATAGTGCAATAGGCATATTGTCAAACCACTATAAAACATTGTGTTTGATTTGTATGATTGCTTCTGTTGTGTTTGTTTTTATTATTTACAACCTAATTCACCTCCCTATTGGGTTGCCTCATCCATCCAAACCAATAATTGGTATAAGAGCCTAACCTCTTTTGAAGCTTAAGTGTAAGAGGGACATGATCATGATAGCCTAAAATAAGCTAGGACCAAAAGGACAATCAGTTATGACACCTCCCTTCTTTAATGAAATAGATTACCAATATTGGAAGAGTATAATGTACTACTTCCTTAGATCATAATCTATTAAGTTATGGAGAATTATAGAAAGAGGTACATATACTCCAATGAAGACACTTGCTAATGGCACTTACATACACATCAATGAAGACACTTGCTAATGGCACTTAAATAGAGAAGGCTATTGATGAAATGTATAATAAAGAAAAAAGGCAAGTTGCTAACAATGACAAGGCTATCCATACACTTTTTTGTGCTTTAAGTAAAAGTGAGTACAACAGACTATGAAGTCAACTACTAAGGAAATATGAGAGGCTTTGGATATCACACATGAAGGAACAAATCAAGTTAAAGAAAACGAGATGGAAACCCTTATTTTCTAATATGAAACCTTTTTTATGAAGCTTAATGAAACAATCTCCATAATGTATGATCAATTCATTGAAATTGTTGGAGAAATGAAGGCTTTTAAGAAAACATTCATCAATGAGAAACTTGTGAAGAAAGTTTTAAGGTGTTTTCTTGAGGAGTGGTTTGGCAAGGTTACCTCTCTTAAGGACTCAAAAAACTTGAAGACCATGCCACTTGATGAGTTGTTAGGTAATCTCATTGACTATAAGATGAACCTAAAGAGAGAAGCTCCATGCACATCTAAGGATGAAAATAAGAAGAAGATTGGGATTACACTTAAAGCTACCTCCAAATGCCTTAGCTTAGATGATGGAGAGCAAGTAGCCCTCCTAACAAATAAATTTAGAAGAATGCTAAAGAAGAAAGGCAAAGGCAAGCTTGAGCATATTGAATGATATGAATGTGGAAGGCTTGGCCATATGAAAGTATAATGTCTAAAAGTTAAAGTTAAAAAAAAGGACAAGAAGAAGAAAAAAGCATATAAAGTGACTTGGGATAACTCTAGTGCATCTAATCCAAGTGAGGATGAAAAAGAGCCATAGGTGGGAAGAAGAGAAAGATCTAATCTCTGTCGTATGGCTTAGGAGGAGAACTCTTCAAAACAGATATGTCCTAACTCTCTTTATAGCGATTTAGATGAGAATGATCAGGAGTTAGAATACATGTTTATTATTGAAAATCTTATTGAGGCCTTAGAATCCACCAACAATGATCTTGATAAAAGTTTTGAAATAAACAAAATTTTGAAAACAAAATTAATAGAACTTAAGAAACATTTTGATTTGTTACAAAAGGAAAATAAGGCTTTGATAAGAGAAAAGAAGTTCTATGAAATTATGTCTTCTCAAAATGAGAGTCTTAAGAAAAAGATTTCAACTTTGAAGGATTCACTTGCCTTCTTCATAAAAGGAAAAGAAAAACTTAATCTTATTTTTGGCTTTCAAAAGACTATAAATAATAGGCACGACTTAGGCTTTGATCATTGTAAACCTTCCACCTCAAAGCCAAAGTTTGTGAGAGCTTATTCCAAAGCAATAACTCTCTCCCCTTCATCAAAATTATGTGAGCACAACACTTACTGCTCTCACTCACACTCTCGTAGGCCAAAGGTAAATCATGCCTTTATTTATGGAACTAAGTATACCCAAAATGCAAAGGCTCCTTCATATTTTAGGCACAAATCTTTTAGGAAGACACCTCACACTTGCTCTACAAATGAGCTTAAGAAAGAATTCATGTGGCAATGTTTTTATTATGGAAAATTTAGCCATAAAGTATTCTTTTATTATGCTAGGTTGAGAAAAGAACATGTTTATGTTGCTAATCAACATGGACCCAAAAGAAAATGGGTACTAAAGAAAGTTTAATTTTGCTGGATGGAGGCTCATCACCCTCTATTTTAAAATAAAGAATCAAATGGTGAGTGGAGCTGTAGATTTACAGAGACAATTGTATTTTGAAAATCATAATTTGTAATGTATCTATATCCCTTTTTATTGTTTAACATGCTTTTTTTAGGGGGATTTTTAATTTAGGAATCTCTAGTAACTATTCTTCGTTTCTTACTTTCCTCAATACATGAATAGAACATGTGACCCAAAGTTACGTCAATTAAGTCTTTGCTTAATTATCTTGGAAGATTTGTTAAAATAAAGCATATAGAGAGGGGGAGTTTTCATTCTTTGTTTGATTTGTATTTTTTGTATCATCCTATTTGCTTTGTTTTTTAGAAAATTGGCTTAAATGTTTGTAAAGAGGGGAATTTTTTTGGGAGAGTTTTCTATATATCTTTTTGCCATGATGACAAAAGATGGAGAGTTTATGGATAATTTGATTGGTATGTGTTTTAATTAGTATCACTTAATTTGCTTGGATACTTTTGTTTGAACTTATTTGTTTAGATACTTTTAGAAAAGACCAAAGTGAAAGCTTGAAGAGTGGAGTAGGCATATTGTCGAACCACTATAAAACTTTGTGTTTGATTTGTGTAATTAATTCTATTGTGTTTATGTTTTTTTTTACAACCCAATTCAGCCCCTTCTTATGTTGCGTCATCCATCCAAACCAATAGATTCTACATTTGGATGATCATCTTATTGATAATTGATAATTTTACAACCCCTCTAGCATGTTTTAAAAGAACTCCTATATTTTGGCAAGCAGTTAAAAATGAAATTAGATATTGGTGGCCATTTGAGTCAGTCATTTATAAGGAAATTTATCTTCTAAGGGTGGTCTTTGAATTTAGATAAGTGTTGTAAAGTTCAGATAAGGTTTTTTTTAATGCATTGTAGGTTTTGGTATGATAAAGATATTTTATATTGAGTTTAATTAAATGGATTGCCCTTTGGATTACGTTGGGTGGAGGCTTGAAGGGCTAAGTCTAGCATCCTACTGCCGATGTACATTTGAAATGTGACACTAGCTGTTATGCAAGTATAAGGAAATAAAGTTGCACCTTCATTAACAACTATAGCTTTTGGCGTAGTGGTAAGCGTTTGATCCTAACAATTGGTATCAGAGCAGGTCATGGGTTCGAATCCCCTTGAAGGCATGCTATTGCAGTAAGTCACTGACAGGTATTGGAGGGGATTATTGGGCGAAGGCCTTGAGGGCCAAGTCCAGCACCCTACCACCGGTGTGCATTCGAAACGTGGCATTGGCTGTTGTGCAAGTATAAGGAAATAGAGTTGCTAGTGATCAAGCGCAAGTATAAGGAGGGCCAAGTTGAACCAATATGGCTTTTGGTGTAGTGGTAAGCGCTTGATCCTAATAGATTGTGGGTATCTTTTTCTTTTTTATTCTCTTTCTTTCTCTTGCTAGGGCTATTTAATGCTATGTACAGACAAGTCTTGTCTGTACAAACCTTTAATTTAGAAATACAGAGGGGTAATGATATTTTAAGAATGTGGAAGGGCATTAATTGTTTGTATAAACAAATGGCTACATGTATAGATGATCCTCAGTATATAAGCTATTCAGTCGACCTTAAACTTCATTCTTCTCTTTTCTCCTATTTTCTTTTTTTTTCTCACTCTAAAAACTTTTTGAACTTAGCTTTCTTAGGTTCCTTTGACTCGAATTTATTATGGCTCATTTTGATGCTCATATGCCTAATTTCCATGATGCTCCAACTGACATCACTGAGGGAGATGATCCCTTGTATGATGTGCTAGTGATCCTGATCATGGGTCTTGATTTCAATATCATATCACCCTTCAAAAGCATCCTTGCTAAGAGGTGCTTGAAGGGTCTTAAGCGGGATAGGGAGGTGCACATCATGTACGATCTCTATTCACATTTGGTTGGCACTACTTCTAGCATGGTAGGTCATCCATCTCTGCTTATTTTATTATTATTATTATTATTATTTATTCTTCTTCTCCTTTCTTTTGGTACTTTTGAATTTCAGGCACATCACAAATCTTGATTTAAATGAAAAACATTATATTAGCTTTCAAAAATTAGATTAGGTCATAGGTCACTCACTTATGAAAATTTTGAGAGTATTTTCTAATTATCTATCCAATTATTGCCTCAATTTTATGTTCCTATGTTGCTTTTGATCTTTATGCACTAAAATTATATGAATTAATTATAAATAATTTTAGAATGAATATTTGTAGGATTTGGCAATTTTATTTTTTAAATTTGTCAAACTTTTGTTGAATTTTATCGAACTTCGTGAATTTGCATATTCTAGATTGTTTATGAATTGTTTTGGAAATTTATTGGATTTTTGTAAAATCTTGTGGATCAATTTATTTTTCATAACTTTTTTCCATTTTTTGAAAATTAATGTTTGTGATGTTTGTGACTTTGATATTTTTATTATAAGTGTTTGCCATTGCTCGAGCTTTGCTTTTTATTTCCTACATTTAGAGGAAGCCATGGTTAGTTTCAAAAATTATTTAATTTCATGTTGTGCATACCTTAGGGCTTTTCTTACAACATTCATCTAGGGCTTCACATAGAATCGTGACATTTCACGTCTTCCAAATTTAATTGGCATTTTGCATACACTTGCATGAAATTAATTTCTTGAACAAATTTGTATATAATATACATACTTGAAGTTTGCAATTCTTTAATTTTTGGCTTTTGGCTTAAGCTACTATGCCATTTGATGTTTGTCCTTGAACTTTGTTCACAATTGCAATCTTTCACATTTTTTAGATTTAATTTGCATTTTGTGCATCTTTACATGCAAAAATATAAAAAGTTAGCATGTTAATATGTGTGTGTATATATATATATATAAGATGTTGCATTACTGTTTTTTTTTTTTTTTGCTTACTTAAATGAGTTGCTTATGCTTTTAATGTGTGCCTTATTTTTTCTTATGCTATTGGTCTTAATCGTCTCTCTTTTATTCATGCTATGTTTTTTTGATTCATTTCTTCTATTCTTGGGTAACATCCTTTTCGACATGGAGAGTGGGGTAGTCACACCCCTCAATACTTAGTTTAGGTAATTGGTCGCCCAGGTAATAGCGTGCATTGAGGAGACGAAGCTCCTTCTATACTTGAAGACATTGTTGGACCAGCTTAACCAAAATGATGCAACGACTGTTGGGTTTTATAGAACATGCATAATGGAAAAACAAAAATTTTTCTGCATGTAACCTACCAGAGATCCATCAGACTTAACTAAATTGAAAAGAAGATTGCCCAAAGCTAACTAATTTGCATGAAAAAACACAAATTTCTTGGAAGGTAAAGGGGAGTTTAGTCTGGTAACACCCAACCTCGAGTTTAGTGTCAGATCTATATGTCACCAAAGGATTATCACCCTCTACAAGTATCCGCACAAATAGGATATATCCAAAATGCAAGGTGTGCTAGCACTAGGGCTTTTTTTTCTCTCTATTTTGTGTTTTGAAAGAAGATGTGAACACCACTTTTTCCACACAAAACCCTAATATATATATATATATATATATATATGTATCCAAATTAGTTTTTAACCTTTAAAATCAAAATAGATATTTAAAACGATTTAGATAATGTCTTAATTATCTTAACTATAAATTGAGAGAGAAGCAAAACCCAATTTCATTTTTAGCCCATTCTATGTGTGAGACCTTGTAAGTTCACACAATGTTGGTAGTGGCACAAAATCTTTTTCTAACCCACAAGTCGTAAGTGGTCTCTAGCGAGACATTATGACTATCCAAATGATGTAAAGGTCGATAATTTAACCTAACCTATTTTATAAATAGTATTGTAATCCTTTTGTCACATCATATCTCAATTAAAACATAAGGCATAGATCATGTCATCCTTATATAGTTTAATTCTTTCTCAATCTCAAAGTAAACTAATGAAAAATGACATTGATAACCTCTAGGAATTCATTATTACATGCCATGCAATCTCTTCAATTTAACTTATTGAGGGCTCTGGAGATATATTTCTCACAAGTACATGAAGGACAAATTCCTTCTTAATCACTCATATTCCTTTGTATGATTTACTCTATGTCCAATATTAATTTGTATGATCATCTGGTTAAAGATAATGTTAGACTATATCAAAATATGAAGTTCATCATATTAGAATCTATGGTGATTTTTAGGCCAAAGGATTAAGTTAATACTATTGCATGAGAATCATTTCTCACTATTAATCCATATTATATTCACATAGTGGGTCAGTTCAATATAATATTTCTTAAACATGTATCTATGTATTGGACTTAATATCACATATTCATTACTAGTAAAACATAGTCATCAGTCAAAACACATACTAGTCTTTTTACATTATTATCCTAATAATAATGACTGACTAGGGAAAATTTAGAATACAATTCTTTGCACCTAAAGGTTTTACTATCAAGTCACAAACTTGATCACATTAGGTAGAGTTGACTATTTATGGAATTTATCATTTAGCCATAAAATATTTAATAAAATTGGAACCATGACATTATTAAGAAAATATTCATTACAAGCATTGACCTAAGGCATATAACTAATAATGGCTTTATAGGTGCTTATCGAGAGGTGGATGGACACCACCTAGACTTTTCTTCTGCCTTGAATTGGCGATTTGACATTTATACTAGGTAATTTCACATGCATGATGGGATCCAATGCTTAGGGAACTCCTTACTAATGATGCAAGTGTTCATCATCTTATACTTTAAATGGATTATGTCCATCTACAGTTACGGTGTGTTCTTCAAATAAAAGAGAAAATTACATTTAAGCATTTGACTTGAAGAGGAGCACTTCTCTTATGATTTACTACTTTCTATTTTATAGTCTGATGGGGACTTCATTTTCTAACCTAGAGATATTATAGAGATATGTCTGCTATTAGCCTTTGAAGACCTTTGGCTAGGACACCATTTTGACTGGGGCTTAATAGTGATAATCCATCTATACCAATATTTGGATTGATGCTACTGGACAACTATAGTATATGAATAACTATTAGAGAGTCCTTGAGATAAGTGTTGTTTCAACTGTATTTTCTTTATTTTTCCCTATTATCATTTTATTTTACTAATGATACATCTTTAGTAGGCTTGAGCTATGAAGTTGGGGTTGCTAGACGGTGGTAAGCCCTTAGATGGCATGAAGCTTTGTTATCCCCATTTTGTGCATTGAAGCTTTACTCATCATGGCAAGAAAATTGGTGGAGCTTAGGCAAAGTTGACTGAATGGGTTGATGATGGCTTATGTATGTTTATCTTGTAAAACAAAATTGAACTTATTAATTTTATGATGTTAATGAATTTGGTATACCAATTATATTGGTGAATTTTATTTTTTGCTTCTTTTATAGATTCATCTAGGTTGGAGGGACCAATAGGCAGGTGGTAGCCTAAGGTGGTGGACATGGAGAGGCACTCTTATGAATGCCAGTTACTAGTGGGGCCCTCTATTAGGGAGTGGTACCTACGAAAGTGGGTACTATTTTAGCAGTAGAGTCCCAATATATGTCTTATGCCTTAGTGTTCATCGACAAATATGTTTTGAGCAACTAACCTAATGAGAGATGAGTATTAGAGGGCATTGGAGATGCAACCTAAAGAGCAGCTTGTCACGAGGACTATAGGCTACTAAGCATGGATGGCAGAGTCATTAGTAGTTACACTTCCATTGTTTGAGGCATTCATCTAAGTGCTCTCGTAAAATGAGGTGTATGCAAAGATAATATTACAATGTAGTGTGCCTGGCACGATAACTTGCTCATAACAAAGACTTAAGAAGCATGCACCAATGGTTAGGAGTAGTAAATGGGCTCATGTTATAAAAGTATCAGGTTTAGAGTCGATATTGGTAGGGGAATTAGACCCATTTCCTAGTAGCCTTATGGAGACATGTGTCTCTTCCGTAGCTAGCTCCACGATGGCCTTATAGATCATTTGATCGTCGTGCTCATTTAAGTCTACTAGTACAACCCATGTAATTATTTATTCTTTATTATGCTTATCGACTTTACTTATTGTATGTAGATTCCTTGTCTCTAGGTTGAGCATTTGTTCAAACTTACCACTACTCTTAAGAGGAAGCGACATAATAAGCTCTCTAGATACTAATGTAGGCATGCTTATGTTTGCGCTTATGTGTGCATATATGTTTAGGGCATAAATTTATATATTTTTCATAGTTAATTCCCTTAAAATTTTAATATTCCTAAATTAATTTTGCATGTGAAAAAGTCAAATAAAGTAATTTTATGTCTTATAGGTTTAAAAAGAAAGAGAAATGGCTAAAAAGCATGAATGAAGTTATGATAGTTTCATATTCTCAATTCTCAAGGAGTACTCATTTTTTTAGATATAAATCCCTTATAGAACTTCAAATGAGATGATTCAGAAGGCTTTAGAAAGCTAGAAAGCTAGAATAACTTTGATGTTCGTGCTTGAGATAATTTGCTCATTTTTGGAGTAAAAAATGAGTTATAACTCTAAGCATAGTTATGCTACACAAACATAAGCTCAAAAAGCAAAATCGAGTAGGCTCAAACTCAAACAAATGGTCTCACCACATGGTAGTATGCCTTCACACATGACTATGCACCTCAAATACATGCCCATACACCTTTTATGGTAAAAGGAATTATAAAAACACATAGTCATATACCGAAGACATATGGTCGTGCGCCCTAAGAAAGGAAAAAATGCAAATTCCAAATCCTCTCTAATCTCTTCATTTTACAATTGCCCAAGCTTTCTACTTATTGAGTACCTTATGAGCACTATAAGAGGGGACAAAACCCATGTATTAGGGTATGAAATTAGCATCCAAAAAAAGCAAGAAAGCCATCAAGCAAAGGATAAAGAGCAAAGAGGAATAGGAGGACAATCATTTAAGAGAATTAAATTCTATGGTTTCCTATATCATTAGTTTTATTGTTCCTTTTTCTCTTTCTTCCATTATGAGATAATTTTTTGTAAGCTAGGGTTATAGATGGATCTTGTTTAACTCTTATAATTACCTAATTTAAGTTCTTTTGGTTTTATTCATTATTATATTAACACCATTATGAGTTTTTATGTTATTGATTTAAAGGCCTTTAATCATATTGAGTTTTACAAATCAATTATTAAGAGATATTATGAGCAATGGATTTTGGGCCTTAGGATGCAAGCTCAATGATGAAAAATTATTAGATGTACCTACTAAAAAAATGTAAGGAGATGTTGTAAATGAAAAGGAGCAAAGCCCAAAGCCCAATTAAACCTAATTAAAAAAAAAAAAAAAAAACTTGTGACCATTTAGATAGTTGTATATCTAGCTTACTTGGTTGTACAACCAACTACTTAGTTGTACAGCCAAGAAAAGAACCTCAGTAGACTGAAGGTTCTAAAACTTAACCCCTTCCATTCACACGCTATATAACTAATTTATTAATCTATATAGCTAACATTTTAGCTATACAAACCACCTTAAAACCATAAAATCTATAATGTTCTTAGCCCTTATCTATTATAGGTTGAGAATAGAATGCAATCAAAGTCATCCTTGGGTTTATGCACCTATCTCCCTCTATGACTTCCCCTTATTTTGAAAAGGAAGGAGAGACTTGCAAAACTCGAATAAAACTCTATTGAAATTGTTCTATAAGCCCTCTTAAACATAAAAAATTAAACCTTAATTCATTCACACTAAGATCTAAGGTAGTTCTCTAAGCATTATAACTCTTATTTATGCACAACCCTTGCATTTTATAGGATAAAATAAAACTACAGTATCTCTTAAGGAATGACAACAACAAGAAGCATCGTAGTATCCCTTAAACCTTTCTTTTTGTTCCCCCTTCTTCTTCTTTTTATTATTCTTTGAAAAACTAGTCTAGGTATAATGTACAAAATTGTTTATGGTCTGTACTCTCTTTGACTAAGAACAACTTGTATTTTTCACCTTTTCGCTATATGTTTTCTTCTTTCTTTAGGATTTTTTGTGGATGTCTTATGAGCTCTAATGGCAGAATAGGGATAGGTTTTTAAGCTAGGCCTTTATTCACTCAAATAATATATAGCAAAGATTAAGTTTAGAATTAGTTTGTTTTTTTAATTTCATAATTGAAATATTTCCTATTTCATGTAACTACACTTTCTTATGTGTTATATATTCTATTTAGGCATCATTTTAGCAAAGATTAAGAAAGGGATTTGTCATCCCTATGACCTTAAAAGCCTTATGATCTTTATTACCCTTTCCTAGTTAGTGGTATGTTTTAATTGCCATCACCATGAAGGAGTGGCTAGTTATTTAGTTAGTTCACTCCTTTTATGGTTATCTTGATTAAAGTTAGGGAGAACATCAATCTTTCATGACCCTCATTGTATTACACCTTATGAATAGTAACTAATATGTTACATATGTATCATTTGGCCCTTTTGAACTTATATTATGTACATGTTCATATGTCTTGTGGTATGCTTATAGATGCCTAAGCTCTTTAAGAGCATTATGAGGAAGGGTCTAATGACCCTAGGATTGCACAAGTTGATACTTTGCCCAAGGCCTCAACCATCCTCTAAAATGCACTTTGTATCTCATGTTTGTATTATGTGATTATACCTTACTTTCTATGCTTTTAAATTCTTGGCTTATTTACTATTAGCATCCTTTATGTGTTCAAGTGATATTGTGATTATGTTGATCTTTGACTTAGAGCATGATTAGGTTCCTTTAGCATGGAAAGGATAAGGTATGATTATTATTTATGTTGTATTTAAATCTTTGATTTGATCCTTTATTTTTGTTCCTTCGATACAACACTAACCTGTTTACTCTTTATGTGTGTGAGTGGCTATGTGTGTGCATGATGATCTTGATTATACATGTTTGAGACTGTTGATTATGCATGACCTATCCATTTGAGAATGGCTCGACCCCTCATCCCTATGGGAATGTTTAATTCCTTAATGATGATATGTTTGATTGAGATGTGCTAAAAACATGCTTAGCACTAATAACTAGATTAACTAATAATAAGGCTAAAATGGTAAAATGTGAACAAAGATGCCTGAAGGCTAGGTCCCTAAATCCAAGTGATTTGGGGGTGCCTATCCTCTTCCAAGCCATACTTAATGTAACATCCCCATCCATATTCATTGGCATTGTCACATGAACATATTCATTGGATGGAAGTTGAAATTCAAGAGAACAAGAGCTGATTGTATTAGTTTTATTGTTAGAGAAGAATTTTGTATACACAAGTTCATAACCCTAGAAGAGGAATTAAAAAAAGTTCAAAATATGAAAATTGTACCTTTATGCCCCTTCTAAATGCATATGAAGCAGTTTTGCTTGATTTTGTGTGTGTGTGAGGAGAAACGACTCCTTCATTAGGTCGGGTTCACAACCAATCAAAATCACCTCAATCTTTCGGTTTTCATATATTTTGATGATTTTATGTACTGATTTAGACAAAGTGTGAAGCATTAAATTTGTAGGGTTATATCCTCTCTAAATACTTGTAAAGCAGTTTTTATTGATTTGTTGTGTGGAAAGAGATATGGCTCCTTGATTGTGACTGACCCTGTACTCGGATGAAACCTCACATGCCTTTTAATTCTATTTTCCAAGAATTTGATGGTCATAGATTCGAAATTTGGTGATGTGGCAAACTTAAAAGTTATATATTTAGTATTATCTACATACTTATAAATTAGTTGTGCCAAATCTAGCATGGTTGTTGAGATATTGCCCCTTCATCATGAATGAATGTCACTATGTTGAAAACATGCTCACCCTGAGATTGGTGGTTTATTTTTGTGACATTATAGACTTAATTAGACAATGAGTAAAACATGAAAAATGTTCCTTTATATGTTGTATGTCTTCTGGTAAATCAATTTTGCAATTTGATTTGTACAATTTGAGATATATCTAAGAATGTAAGACTTACTTAGACTAAGATGACAATGAAACAAGACAAAATTAAAAAATTCACCACATTTTCTATATGTTTTATATTAATCTCAAATTTGATTATGTTGTATCATTATGTGTCTAGTTTATTCAAAAAAAAAAAAGGAATGAATGAAGTCATTTGGATAAGTATATCTAGAGTTATTACTGTGAGAGTATAATAAGCTTAGGCTGCCACATAAGGAAAATATGTATAAACACTAGATCCACTTGCATTTATCATGCCATAGTTGCATACCAAACATTCATAATCAATTTCACATACTTATAACCATGTATGTATCAAATGTTAGGATCTCAACACTTTGAGGAAGCCCTAGATGGAAAGCCAAACTTACCATAAAGGTTGGTTACATCAAAAGTTGAGTAAAAACCATAATTAGATTCTAATTTGTATGTGTGATAATTTTATGATTTGATTATGTTATATTACATGTATATGTGATTGAATTGTTACATTTTACATGTGAATACAAGTCAAGTGAGAATTATATAGTCTTAGTGATTACTTGGTATACCATTATGAATCAACACTTGCATATGGAACTAAAAGGATGCTCTGACTGGCTTGTCAAATACTTGCGAATCACTTGGAAAAGGGACCAATATGTCATATTGGCATATGTTATTAATCAAATGATTAGCTTGTTATATGCTGGCTAGCAAAATCAAATTCATTTAAATCACATGAATTTACAGGAGCAGTATTTGCCTTGCAAGGTCACAACAAAAATCAATCTATTGCATTACTTTTATAGTCAATTGTTATACTTGTAATGTATCCTAATGATATTTGATTATTGGCTGTGCCATAAGAATCTAATTATTGTTTTTAATCATTGAGTCACGACTCACCAAATCGCAATTATGCTTTTCAAATACTGAAGCATAGGGTTTGTATACCTTGCTACATAAAGTTTTGCTTAGAGACTCATAGACCACAAGTCTTCGGCTGAATTCTAACTCTTTCTCTCCCCTTGTGTTACGTATATACATCTAGATAGGAACCGGTTTATAGTCACTCGCCTTGAAAATTAGTTAACATATATATACATTAAATACATGTTGGATTATGTATGTATGATGAATAAGACCTTTATGCATATATATTTTTGGACATGAATGACATGTTTTGTAAATGAAAATGGTCGTTACATTTTTTGGTATTAGAGCCAGGGTAGGTTCCATAGGGACATACATATGAACATGACATGACTTTTGCATTATTATGCATTATCATATGACATAGTCTTATATGTCTATAGGGCATTAATAAAGGTAGTCATGGTAATACCTATGGCTCACCAAGGAGAGAGTGATGCCCAGGCTACAGTGCTTACATGAGATGATTTTCTTCATGAGTTTAATAATAATTACTTACCAGAAGTGTATAAAGATGATAAAAGAAGGGAATTTGTGAACCTAAAGCATGGGGAGATGACTATATTTGAGTATGAGGTAAAATTTAATCAATTATCACATTAAGCATCCTTCATATTGGCCACTGACAAAGACAAATGTTGAATGTTTGAAGAGGGACTGAGATATGAGATCAAAAGTAAGATCACAGCTGCAGATCTTGAAAGTTATACCAAGCTAAAAGCTACTGCAATTAGGATGGAAATATTAGAAAAAGAAAGGATAGAGCAACGAGTAAAAAGAGGGCCTTTTAAGTTTATGGGTGATTTTAATAGAAAGAAATGAAAATGTGGAGATTATATGCCATCATAATTCAATGCTAGGGGTGGTTACTCTAACTATAGAGGAAGAGGATTAGGAGTTTCATCGTATGCAGACAGAGGTCAGGGCCAAGTTATGTGACAATGACCCTCATGTGTATATTGTGGGATGCAACATATGGGTGAATGAGGAAAATTGATTGGGGGGGTGCTACTTTTGTGGGTCTCTTACTCATATGCTTAAAGATTGTCCTGAAAATTCTAAAATGTCAGAGAGAGGTAGAGCTACATCAGAGTCCACAGTTGAAGTTTCAAAAGCAAGTGGAGTTGAAGTACCATTTGGCAGGAGTAGAGGCATAGGTAGAATAACCACAATTGGCCAAGGTATGAGCAGTTCAAAAGGTCAGAGTTCTAGACCCCCGACATAGGCCAAAGTATTTGCCATAACTAGGCAAGAAGCTATTACTGCTCAAGAAGTAATCACTGGTAAACTTTTTCTCCATGATTTAGAACTTGATGCATTAATTGATCCTGGCTCCACACATTCATTCATTTCATTGAACATGGCATCACAATTATGTAGTAAGCATCAACCTTTACATTTTAATCTATGTGTTAGTACTCCTTTGAGAGATGTGATGATTGTGGATAACGTATGACATGATTGTGTGATTCACATTAATGGTGTTGAGTTGAATGTTGATCTAGTATTGTTGTCGCTATGTGAGTTTGATGTGATATTGGGTATGTACTGGTTATCCAAATATCATGCAATAGTGAATTATTTTACTAAGGAAGTTGTTCTGAAATTTCCAAATCATACAAGGGTTGTGTTTTAAAGGGAAAAGCAAATTGTACCTATGTGTTTAGTTTCTGCTATCAAGGCTTTTCGCATGATTAAAAGTGGTTGTGAGGCTTATTTGGCACATCTGGTAGACACAAGGTTAACAAATGAATTACCTAAGAATATTTTCATGGTGAATGTGTTTCTAGATGTGTTCCCAACTACTTACCTAGTTTGCTACTTGATAGGGAGATATGATTCACAATTGGGCTAGTCCTAGGAACTGCACCAATATCCATTTCACCTTATAGGATGGCTTCAGCTAAGTTAAGAGAATTAAAGGCCCAATTGTAGGAACTACTTGAAAAGGGATTCATCAAACTGATTATGTCACCTTGCGGTGCTCCAATATTATTTGTTAAAAGGAAAGATGGGTCAATGAGGTTGTGTATTGATTACAGGCAGTTTAATCGGGTTATTGTGAAAAATAAGTATCCTTTTCTAAGAATAGATGATATGTTTGACCAGTTATAAGGAGCATGGGTGTTTTCTAAAATTGACCTAAAATTAAGATATTATTAGCTCAAAATTTCAAACCCAGATGTACTGAAGACATCTTTTTTGAACCAGGTATGGGCATTATGAATTTTTGGTGATGCCATTTCGTTTGACTAATGCACTAGCCACGTTTACGACTTTTATGAACAAAGTGTTCCAACCTTACTTAAATAAATTTGTAATTATGTTCATTTATGACATACTGGTGTATTCAAGGAGCAAAAAGGAGCATGAACAACATTTAAGGATTGTGTTGTAAATTTTGTAAGAAAAATGTTATTTGTTAAATTAAACAAGTGCAAGTTCTTGATTGACCATATTGTATTTTTAAGACATATAGTTTCTAAAAAGGGCATAGTGGTGGATCTAAACAAAATTGAAGTAATAGTAAAAAGGGAAAGCCCAAAGAATGTTGTTGAAGTCCAAAGTTTATTAGGACTAGTTGGGTATTATTATCAATTTGTTGAGGGGTTTTCACTTATAGCTACTCCTTTGACTAAGTTACTTTAGAAAAATGTACCATTTTAGTAGTCTAAAGCATGTCAGGAGAGTTTTGATAAATTAAAAGATAGATTTACCTGCTCTAGTGTTAGCCATTCCTATTGGTAATGGAGGATTTATATTGACCTGCTCTAGTGTTAGCCATTCCTATTGGTAATGGAGGATTTATAGTATATAGTGATGGTTGTCATCAAGGTTCGAGATGTGTTTTAATGCAGCATGGTAAGGTAGTTGCATATGCATCTAGACAATTGAAGCCTTATGAATTATTTTACCTAGTACATAACCTAGAACTTGCTACCATTGTGTATGCTTTGAAAATATGGAGACATTACTTGTATAGAAAAACTTTTCAAATATTTACAGATCACAAGAGATTGAAGTATTTGATGAGCCAAAAAGAATTAAACATGAGACAGAGGCTTGGTTAGAACTGCTAAAGGATTATGATTGTACCATTAAGTATCACCCAGGCAAGGCAAATATGGTTGCTGATGCTTTGAGTAGGAAATCAAGAAGCGGTGTAGCTCATTTATAGGTATTCCAATGTCTTATTTAGTTCCATTACGAGCTATGAACATAGAACTAAACATACAAAAGAATAGGGTATTGATTGCTACTATTCAAGTGAGACCAATGTTGTATGATCGATTTAAAGAAGCATAGGGCAAGGACCAAAAGTTACATATAATGATTGAAATGGTAAAACATGGGAGACATGGAGATTTTAATATTCAAAATGATGCCTTAATATTGGGCTCTCGTATTTGTATGCCAAATATTGATAACTTACAAAGAGAAATCCTAGAAGAAGCACATAATGCTTCACATGCCATGCATCCAAGAATGACAAAGATGTATAATACCTTGTGATCTCATTTTTGGTGGCCTAAAATGAATAAAGATGTAGCATCCTATGTTTCAAAATGTTTAAATTGCCAGTACATCAAAACAAAACATCAAACACCAGTTGGAAAATTGAAACCATTAACAATTATAGTATGGAAATGGGAAAGAATAACCATGGACTTTATGTATGGGTTATCGAGGACTTTGAAGAAGAATGATGTTGTATGGGTGATCATTGATAAACTAACTAAGTCAGCCCACTTTTTGGCTATTTGATGGTATAGTTCACTAAAGCACTTAGCCAAGAAATATGTGGATGAAATTGTCAGATTACATGGTATTCCAGTGTCCATTGTATCAGATAGAGATTACATTTTAAATTTAGGTCAGTTTGCAATAGGTTTTGGGTACTAAGTTGAGTTTTAGTACTGCTTTTTATCCTCAGATAGATGGGCAATCAAAAAGGATAATTCAGACACTTTAAGACATGTTTTGAGCTTGTGATAGAGTTCAAAGGTGCATGGGATGAATATATTGCCTTGATTGAATTTGCTTATAATAATCATTATCATAGAAATATACAGATGGCACCATATGAAGCACTATATAGAAGAAAATTTCAAAGTCCTATTTTCGAGGATGAAATTCTTCGTAAGAGGGGAGGAAATGTAACATCCCCATCCACATTTATTGGCATTATCACATGAACATATTCATTGCATAAATGATTTGAAATCCCACATGAACATATGAATTGGACAATTGATCATTTAGACAGGAGAATTGGATAGGCACGACGATGACACTTGCACCATTGCATTTGGGACACTTGAACATATATGTAATGTTTATATAGTTGCATAGCAAATTGTCTTATGCTATGTGCATGTTATAACATTATAAATAATGGTGTTATAGAGCTTATTTAAAATTATAAAGAGCATCTAGGGATTAGGAGATGGATAGAGGTGCTTAAGGAGTGTAGAAGAGGGAATAAAAGAGGAAAGTGAACTTCCAACCAATAGAAGTGAAACACCATGATTTTGTCTTATTGCAATAGGTTTACAAGTGGAATTTTTTACCCTTTAGGATCAAAATAGAGAGGTTAAATATGAGGGATAGTAAAGAAAGAGAGAGCTAAGGAAGAAAGAAAGGAAGGAAGAAGAAGAAGAAGAAAAAGAAGAAGGAAAGGGAAAAGAGTGAGCTACCTAGGAAAGAATCCTAAGGTTTTCTTATTCTGGGACATTAGACAAGTTAATTTATGTTCTTCCCACATGAAATTAACCCCTCATGTCATGTTAATCATGTATGGTTAGCGAGAATTATGGAGTATTTGAGGTAGAACTCTTGGATGGAAGTTGAAATTCAAGAGAATAGGAGCTGATTGTATTGGTTTTATTGTTAGAGTAGAATTTAATACCCATAAGTTCATAACATTAGAAGAGGAGTTAGTGAAACTATAAAATATGAAAGTTGGAGCATTATGCCCCATCTAAATGCATATGAAATAGTTTTGCTTGATTTTCTGTGTGTGAGGAGATATGGTTCCTTCACTAGGGCTGGTTCACAACCAATTGAAATCGCCTCAGTCTTTTAGTTTTCATATATTTTGATAACCTTATGTGCTAATTTAGACAAAGTAAAAAATGAAATTTATAGGGTTATATCCCTTTAAATAACTATAAAACCAATTTTGATTTATTTGTTGTGTGGAAAGAGATATGGCTCATTGATTGTGTCTTTTAGTTTTGTTTTCTAAGATTTTTATGGGCATAGATTTGAGATTTAGTGATGTGACAAACTTTAAAGTTTCATATTTATGTATTATCTACATGCCTGTAAAATATTTTTGCAAAATCTAGCATGGTTGTTGAGATATTGCCCCTTCATCATGACTGAATGTCACTATGTTAAAAACTTGCTCACCCTGAGATTGGTCGTTTGTTTTGGTGACTGTATAGACTAAATTAGATAATGAGTAAAGCATGAAAAATTTTCCTTTTTGTGTTTTGTAACTTTTGATAAATTAGTAATGCAATTTTATTTTTACAATTTGAGATATACCCAAGAATGTAAGACCTACTCGGACTAAGATGAAATTGAAATAGGGAAAAATTCAAAAATTCACCACATTTTCTATATATCTTATATTAACCTAAAATTTTAGCATGTTGTATCATTATGTGTCTAGTTTATTTGGAAAAACTAATGAAGTCATTTGGATAAGTATATCTAGAGTTATTACTACGAGAATGTAGCAAGCTCAGGCTGCCACATAGGGAAAATATGCATAAACACTAGGTCCACTTACATGGAGTATGCCATAGTTGCATACCAAGCATTCATAACATTTTTACATACTTATAACCATGTATGTATCAAATTTTAAGATCTCAAAACTTTAAGGAAGCCCTAGAGAGAGAACCAAACCCATCATAATGGTTGGTCACATCAAAAGGAGAGTAATAACCATGATTACATTTTAATGTGTATGTGTAATAATTTTATGATGTGATTATATTCTATTACATGTATATGTGATTGAATTGTTTCATTTTACATGTGAATACAAGTAAAGTAAGAATTATATGCTCTTAGTGATTACTTAGTATACCATTGCGAATGAACACTTGCATATGGAACTAAAAGGATGTTGTGACCAATTTGTCAAACACTTGAAAATCACGTGGAAAAGGGACCAATATGTCCTATTGGCACATGTTATTGATCAATTGATTCACTTATTATATGTTGGCCAACAAAAATCAAATGTCATTTGAATTACATGAATTTTCGAGAGCAACATTTGCCTTGCAAGGTCATGACAAAAATCAATCTATTGCATTTGCACTTGCATATCAATTGTTATACTTATAATGTATCCTGATGATATTTGATTGTTGGTTATACCATAATAATCTAATTATTTTTTTTATTCATTGAGTTGTGACTCACTAAATTGTAATGACATTTTTTAGGTACTAAAGCATAGGGATTGGACATTTTGGTGCTTAAAGTTTTGCTTAGAGACACATGGTCCATAGGTCGTCAGCTGAATTTCAACTCTCTCTCTCCTTGTGTCATGTAAATATATCTAGATAAGAACTAGTTTATAGTCATTAACCTTAAACATTAGTTCACATACATGTACACTAAATACATGTTGGATTTTTTATGTGTAATGAATAAACTTTTATACGTATGTATTTTTGGACATGAATGCCATAATTTGTAAATGAAGATGGTCGTTAAAGTTGTTCCTAAATAAGTTGAAGTCTAAATGGTCTGGACCATTTCAAGTTATGCAAGTCTCTGCATAAAGTGCAGTTGAGACAGTTAATGCTAAAAGTAAAATTTTTAAGGTAAATGGAAATCGATTTAAGCCTTATAGTTTTAGTGATAAGATTGATAAAGGGATTACAATCCCTTTTGCATTAACACCCTAACCCATTGAGGTATGTTTTCATACTTACTATCTTTACCCTAAATAATTTTTCTTCTCTTCACCACTATTCTAGTCTCTTTATTTCTTTTTATTTTTATTTTCTTTCATTTTTACCATTTTAAATTTTATAACACATCACATTTTCATTTGGTTGAATAAAACATTTTTCTTTTCTATAAAAAAAAAAAAAAGAGAAAAGCCTATGTCGAGTCGCGATGGTTGTTTCGATTGGGCATAATGAACATCCAACAACTAGGTGTGCTAACTCACACTAAGGTGCCGAGTCGAGACAACTGCCCACTCCCGCCAAAATTCTTCTTTTAATATTTCCACCATTCTAATCTTTTACTCTATTTTAATTTTACTAGTTTTCAAAAATACCTATTGGTTTTTACTTTTTACTTTTTAACACATGTCTACATTCTTCTACCCACACACTATTCTTAAGAAGTTTATTTCTATTGAAGAACAATATGTTGACTGGATCACTAAATTCTACACATCCTTAAACCTTCATCCAAATGATTCTCACATTTTAGAATTTAGGACGTTAGGAAAAACACACCAACTCACATATGCATTCATGCATAAGCATTTTTTGTTTTAAAAAGGATGTTATTTGTGCTATGCCTATGAATTTTGATGTTGATGAGTTTTGGACCTTCCTAACAGAATGCCAAACACCATTAAACCCTAAGAAGGGTAAAGCCATATTTATTAAGGATCTTACATGTTGGTTATTGCATAAAGTACTTACATATGTTTTGTTTTTCATAAATTGGAGTTTAATCAAGTTTCATCCCAATAATTGTTTTTTATGTGGTGCATTCATACAAAAAGAGAAGTTTGTTGAACATATTTTATTTTTAATCAACTTTTGGCTTGTGTTGTATGTAAAGATAACCCCCTTACCCACGGTCATGTAGTCATTATTATTACTAAGGCTTTATGTTTGAACTTCGATGCTTTAACTCTTGTTGTTGAGTATTCTTATTAACAAACAAGCTTTCATATAATGAGAAGTTATAGATGCCAATTTTCAAATGATTCTAATGAAAAATGATCATGTTGAAAGATGTTGGAACCATCATCACTACTATAAGTTATGGAGGAGGAGATTGAAGTGGATGTTTCTCATGGAGATGATTAGGAAGATGTTCATCAAGAGGCTACCCATGTTAAGTCAATACTCATACATGAAGGCCCAAACGCTTCTAGTAGTGAAGTTATAGTATGGCAGCAAGTTCTTGACAACCAAAGTGAGATTCAAAGACAATTAGTTGCTATAGAGACTCGTACCCATAAAATCCAAAGGCATCAATGTAGGATAGACTACGAGATGCATCAATTTTTCTCCTATTCTAATTACAACATTGAGTCACCTCCACCAGCACCTTAAGAGGATTAAGGAAGTTCTTCCTTTCCCTACTCTTTATTTTTTGTTTTGGGATTCACATTGAAGGCAATATGAACTTTTAAGTGCGGGGGAGGGATATACATCTTTATTATTTTCTTTTATTGCTTTTTAGTTTTATATTTTAGGAGTAGTAACCTATGTTATATTTGCGCCTCCTAAACATGTTTGTATCTTCTCCATGTTTGATTGATAATTTTGCTAGCATAAGTTCATATTAGTTATAAATCTGGATAGCTTTTTCATATGTTAATAACTAGCTTTCTATGCTCAATTGGTAAAGGCTTGAGTTTCATTCAAATATGAGTTTTAAGATTATTCTTTTACTATTGTTATTATTTTCAAAATCTAGAGAATATTTAGTCAATCTTCTAACTATACCTACACTTAAATGCTAAAGACTTAAGCTTGGTTTTTAAGGAATAGGTAGCTTTAAGGAAATTATAGCCATAATATAGATAACTAACTTTTCAATAATGGATGAGAACATAAAATATAAAAAAAAGAGCTCAAATATTCCTTTAACTTTGAATTATGATGTTGCAAATACGATAAAATCGCTTGTCGATGTGATGCATGTTAAGTAAGTTGTGAGTATTTGAGTATGCTCCTTATTTGCATTTAGTCAGAAAGATGGTTGACATCACAAGTACTTTACTTTTAAAAATGACTAAAAATTCCATGAGAACTGTTGGTTAATATGTGTGCTTATTCCTTGTCCCACCACAAATGGCTACTACCTACCTTAGAATTCCTAAGTTTAAGGAATGAAAGTTTGTATCCATTGTTTAGCTAGCACCTTGACTTTGTATTCTTCGTCTTATTCTCTATAACCTATGACAAATTGTTAACCTTATTGCTTATACAATGAAACTTGTTTTTTTTGTCATTATTGAGCATTGGAAGTTTGGTTGTCAATCTCTTTTCTTAAATTCCTATAGTTTATGATCGAGATAAGCATGCTAGTATGATTGCTTTTAGACTTGGACAAGTCATTCTTAGTTGTCCCATTTAGATGTTTGCTTCTTGCTTGAAAGCAAGCAAGGTCTAAGTGTGGGGGATCTTGATATGGTGCAAATTACTATAGTGTTATAGGGATTTATATCTATGTTTCATTTGTTTTTAGTATGTTTTTTATCAATATTGTCCATTATTTTAAGCCTAGCTTTACTTTTATAGTTTTTATGTAAGTTTCATGTTTTATAGGCCTTTTTTAGCTTAACTTTTGCATACAAGTGCATTATAGGGCCTTAGACCGAATAACGAAGTAAGCTAAGCAAGGAAGGAATAAGTTGGTTTATCACTAGTAGTGGCATACTGTGTCGAGTCGGCACAGTGACCATATGGAAAGAAGTTATGTCGACTCACACTAGTGTGATGAGTAGTTACAGTATCCTTTCATCACACCCCTTCGTAAAGGCGTCTTTTCAAAACTGGCATAACTTCGGCACTTCAAGGCTTTTAAATACATAGACTTAGCCTATATTTAGACATGATAAATCATTCACCAAGAATTCAAGAAAAATCAAAAAGTGTTAGAAAGAGAGAGTTAGTTATTTGAGAAAGGAAGCATTCTTCCAAGTTGGAGTTAAGTTTCCTTTAGAGTTTCAATAGAAGTCTAACATTTCCAAAGAGTGAAAACTTCTTTAGATCTTTATTTTAATTCCTCTTTTCTTCTCTCTTTTTATGTTCTCTCATTCTTTTATTCGCCTTCTTGATTTAATCATCTATTTAGATTAAGTTGTATGGACTAGATTACACTATTCCATGGAACAATGAATTGATCATTTTTCTTTTCTATGAATGAATTTAAATTTGAGTTTGATTGTTAATTATTGTTGTTATATATGATTGATCACCATATATGTTGTGTTAGTCAAGGATTCATAACGATAGTTAACTTTTTGATGGAAAACTAATTAGATTCACTTAGGTTAAAGAATTTGACTCAAGAGAGGAAATATACTCTAAAGGGTTTAAAAGAGGATTGGAATAGCGCATAACTTTTATGTTTACAAATTATATAAAAAGTGAGAGTAAGTAAAGTTTTATTCACATACATCTTTGGTTGATTTAGAGATAAACATTTAAAGACATTAGGTTGACCTTCAATCAATTCATTCTGCAATATTTCATGATCATTAGTTGTTCCATTTGAATATGTGTTGTCTAGTTTGATTTACATATTTGTTTGATTTCTATTGTTAGATTAGTTTAGCTTTACATACTTTGTTAGTTTAGTTTGCCTTATTCCTTGATTTGCTTTGTTATCCTAAACATTTAGAGTACTTAGTCGTCTAATACTTGATTCACTTTGCTTCCTTGTGGACTAACCCCTTACCTACACTGTACTAAGTTCGGACGTGTGTGTGTGTGTGTCTATATATATATATATATATATATATATATATATACATACACACACTAAGAAACCTGCAAACAATTGCACCACTATTAATACATGTTATGTTCTTATAACTGATCAGTCTAATATAATGTTTGTTAAACATATATCTACATGTTTGATTTAATATCTCATATTATGAATAGTAAAACATAGTCATTAATTAAAACACCTATTAGTCATTCATTTATTATTATCCCAACAATAATGATCAACTAAGGAAAATTTAGAATACAATTCTTTACCTCTAAAGGTTTTACTATCAAATCATAGACTTAATGATATTAAGTATAATTAACTATTCATGGAATTTATCACTTAGCCATAAACAAAAGAGACATTTAATAAAAATGCAACCATGACATTACTAAGAAAATATCCATTACAAGAATTGGCTTAAGGCACATAACTAACATAAAATGTAAGGAAGAGTGTGAAAGAAAGAAGGACAAAAGGCCTTTAGAAACTTTGGATTGAGCCCTAAAACCAAGCCTAACCCTACAAGGGCAAAAACCCAATCCTACTCGCCCTAGTTTAGTCTATACAACAAATTTTGCTTGGTTATATAGCCAAGCATATGGCTATATAAACGAATAATAAATCCTTAACAAAAAGGAGGTTCTAGAACTTTAAAACTTGGTGACTAAGTGGTCTATATAGCCAAGCAATTGGTTCTATAGAAAATACCTTAAAACCCTAATATAAAGAAGGTTTTATAACATGGAAACCTAACATTAAGAGGGTTGTATAACGAACACTAAAGGTCTGTACAACCAACTTGTTTGTTGTATAGACATCCGACCTTAAATTCTAAAACTTTCATGGTCCTATATATTATGGGATATGAATGTTATGCAACTATAACCATTTTGGCTTTAGTGTACCCTTCTTCATCTATAAGTGCCACCGTATTCAAAAAGGAAAGGTGAGGCTTAGAAAACCTTAAAAAAGCTCTATCAAATTCTCATCATAAACATAGAAACCTTAACCCTAATTCATCAACACTAAGATCCAAGAAAGATAAGGCTTTTGTACTTCACTTTTGAACATTCCCATTGCATTTTTAGAGGATAAAATCAAAGTATTATACCTCTATATGCATAGTAACAACTAGAAGCATTCTTTTTTTTTTTTTTGTTTTAGTTCTTTCAAAAATACCCAATCTTATTAGGCTGTATAAACTTCATGTAGTCTATACAGACTACTTGTAGGCTGTAAAGACCACCAGTTAGTCTATATAGACCATTTTGACTATAGACAAATGGCCAAACGTATTTCTTTCCCCATTCAAATTTTCCCACTTCTATACTTTCTTTTATATATTTGAGAGTTCCATTGACCAAATAGGGGGAGATTTTATGACATAGGACCCTTATTCATTCAAATAATAGAACAATGGCCAAGTTTAAGATTTCTTTTATGACTTTTCATGTTTTAAGACTTTGCATTGATTCATCTTATGTCTTATTGGATATTAAGGTTTTGATTTTGATTTCATTTTGACCATGATCAAGTGAGGAATTTCTCATTCTTAAGACCTTAAAAGCCTCATTACAGTTAATGTTTATTGATTAGCACTTCAACCCTTTAAATGGTTAGTGATTCTTATGGATGCCAAGCTCTTTAAAAGCAACAAAGATAAAGGTTCAGTAACCCTAGGACTTTTTTTTATGACTTTTCCCTAGGCCATTAATATCCTCTAAGATGCAATTACATTTCATGACTAACTTACATTTTTTCTTAAGTGTAGGTGCTTATTTAAGTTTAATCGTGAATGATGTCTTAATGATGATTATTTGAGATGATTATGCAAGATGATGGATGATGGATATGCATGATACCCCTCCTCTTTCCTCTTTAACTTGTTGAATGACCTTTATCCCCTTTGATGTTGATTGTGATAATACTTTTATTTAATTGTTTGGATTCCACTAGGAACATGGCTAGGAGCATTAATCGGGTTAATTAATTATATGGTTAAAATGGTAAAAAAAAAATAGTGAAACAAAGATGGTTAAAGGTTGGATCCTAAGATCCGAGGGGTTTATGGGTGCCTAACCTTTTCCCTAAGTCATACTAATTTTTTAAGTCAATCTCATATGGGGTAAAGATAAATTGAGCCTTTTAAATAACTTGGTTAGATTCAAATTTTACATTGCCTACATTCTTATTTCGACTAAAATCGGGCGGTGATTCCACATTTCCTTAAGGATGGTGCCAACATATCATCCTGTCTTGGTCCCCCCATTAACCATTACTTAGATAAAAGGGGTTTAAACTAGTGTAAGGCCTAAAGTATCTTTTATTAATTCAAACATGAGCCATGTTTTGGGTTTGTTACCAATGTATGACCTTTGTCCTCTTGACCCCCCCTATTGGTTGATAAAAGGATGGAGTCATAAGCAAGATTTCACTTATTCAAGTAAAATCTTAAGGGTACTAATACACACCCATCACATCAAGTTTTAGAGTTGTTGTCGAGGATCGGGAACATTAATACTAGGCAATTATTCCTAAATTAATCTAGAATTTTCTTTTTATTTTTGTATAATTTGTGTTTCTTATTTTTTATTTCTTGCACATAATTAGAATTTTATGTCATGAGTGCGTTCGAGGAATTACAAACTTAGGTATTTAACCTTTTCAAGCAAAAAAATTCCATGACTGATAATGTGGTCTCTTCTTCTTTTTTATAGCTGGTATGTGAGTTGTGCAGGGAGATTGACCATATAAGTATAACATGCAAAATTGGGAATCCTTTTGAATAAAGGCAAGTTTTATAGGGAATTTTAATCACCAACCTAACAATCTTTACCATAATATTTATAGTTTTGGTGAGCAAAACCACCTTATTTTTTGCTTCGTCTAATAAGCATCAATTTTTAAGCTCCATTTATTTTTCATAAACCATCACCTAGAGAAAGAATCTAACCAAAAAAGCCTATTGAAGAATTTCATCACCAAAATTGATGTTAGAATAAAACACCAAGATGAGATTACAAGAATATTAGATGCACAATTAGAAAGCTATTCTTCCTCCTTCCATAACTTAAAGGTGTAAATAAGCAAACATATAGCCTTAAACTCTAGATCTTTTCATATTTTACCTAACACCTTTGAGCCCAATTCTATGAAGCAAGTTAAGGGAATTACATTAAGGAGTGGTAAAGAGATTAATTCAAGAGTGGAAGATGAAAAGGTTAGGAGGAACAAAGAAGATAAAAGATAAAAAGATACTCAAATAGGACACCCAAAGGAGGATGTCAATCTTTATGTATCTCTCAAGCCTTATATGCCTCTTATACTTTTTCCTTCAAGATTAAAAAACATGAAGAGAATAAAGAGCTCATTGAGGAAGGTAAATATAAGGAAAGCCACCTCTGGAGGAGAAGAGATGTGTGACCATTGGTAGGAAAAAAAAGAGCATGAAGATTAAGTTTATCCCTAAAAAAGAGGGAGTGACCCTAAAAAATCTAAACCAGTAAGAGATGAAGAGGGTTTTATTGTTAAGAAATGCAAGGTAAGTTATCTTTCCCTTTTTGAAATTTATGATACTAACCCATCTTTTCTCTTACTTACTAATGCATTAGACTATGATAAGGTTATAAAGACACCTCCTTATCTTTTGCATTCTTATCAATTATAGCTATACCCATTGCCTTCTCATAATGATCACATTAACTTAGAGAAAGAAAAGGCCAATTATACTCATAAGTGAATAATATCAAGTTGGCCGTGTGCACTGTCATTGATTCTCCCTAAAACTTAAACAAATGCTTATAAGTGAGCATGTATGAAGGCTCCAAAGGGCAATAAGGGATAATGCATATTAAGGCATTGATGGGGTTTAATTTACTAGCTAAAGAATGCCTTAACATCTCTCTAGGAAAAATGGTTTAGCAAGTTTTAGTATATGTAGAAGTGTCCACTTACCTAAGTCATGTATAGTAATCAATTTCAATTTTCAAATCCATATTTCACCAAGATGTGCTCAAATTATTTTATTGTGATAACTATATATCAAACATATCGGCTAAGACCATGTCATTATAATAAGCAAATTTAACTTAGTTGATTCAAATAGGTTATCATATTTCTCATTGATTATTCACCTTTAGACTTTAAAAACTATTCATAATCATCTAAATTATCAAATTTCAACGTTTAAAGCATAAATTTTTAGCATATGAAATTTTAATTCTCCCAAACTTAAATTCATCATTATCCCTAATGATATAAAAAATATAAAAGTAAGAAGAGGGGTAAAGTAGGATTATCTTTAATGAAGGCAAAAAGAAATAAAATTTGTAATTAAGACAGGCAATCAAATGAAAATTAGGAGCTCGATTATAACATAAAACATATATAACATAAAGCAAAAACACACATAACAAAAATGAAAAAAAAAACATGTTAATTCAAGGACATTAGCTTGACCTTTATAAGTTTGGCCTTACTTAAGCTTCACCTTGGGTTTGTGATTGTCCTTTACTAATAGTGGATGCACGCAATTCAATATACTTAAACCCATTAAATCAATGATGACCCATTTATGAGCACTAGAATTTGGTCCTTGGGATGTGAGGCTGATGATGATAAACTACTTGAATTCTTCCCTAAAAAATAGGGGAAAATTGCCTAAAGAAATGGCAAAAGCTTGGATAAATCTTGAACCAAACCTACCCCTTAAATGCCTCAGGCCAAAAGGTTAATTCTAGAATTTAATAGAGGTTTATGTAGCTAACTTACTTAGCTATACAACCAACTAAAATGGCTATACAAATAATCCACTAAATTCCAAGAGTAAGAAGATATAGAATAGTGACCTATTAAGCATAAGAGGGTTATACAGTCAACCATTACTCTATATGGGTAACCTAAGGTTTATACAGACTACTTCTAAACTTTAAATTCTAAAATATTCATTAATCTCATCATTAAAGAGTGTTGGAAGAAAGAGATTGGTGCAATATGAACCATTAGGCTTAATAACACCCCTTTTCCTTTATAAATACACCTCTCTTTAAAGGAAGAGAATAGGGCAATTTTCCTTAAACTAACTCTACCAAAATTATCGCTCAAACCTTATGAATACCTCAACCAAATAGAAAACACAAATACCTAACACACACTCAAAAGATTTAAGGTAAAACCAAGCCTTGCTCTAACTTTTAGCATTCTTTTCCCTTGCATTTGGAGAAAATTTTAACATCAAAACTGCTTCAATGATTAAAACAAAAAATTGAAAGCATCAAAGGACTCTTTCTCCCATTCCTTTTATTCTACTTCCCTTTCTTCTTTTATTTTTTTGATTCCTAGTTTTAACAAGTCTAGTGGGCTATAAAATAAATAATGGTTTAAATAGAACGTTTTGTGATCTATACAACCCTTTGGTACTACTTACAACACTATTCATAATAGTTTTTCTTGTGTTGGTTTCTTATCATTTTCTTAGTTCTCTTATGTTTTTGTGAGCCCTTTTCAATAGAGTAAAGTAGATTGGAAAGACCTATGAACCTAATCCCTCACTCTTAAGGCAATGATCAACAAATACAATTAATTTAGCTTATGTGTTTTACACCCTTTTTTACTTGTTTGCTTTGTTATTTTCCCTTGTGTGCTTGATCATAGATGAACATGAAAAGGAAAGGTTTCTAATGTCTATGACCCCTTAATTCATCATTATTAGATTGATGGTTAAAATGTTTATTTGGTTTCTTACTATTTTCATAATGTTACACCATTGGTATAGTCCAAATTAGTTTTCTTCTGGTTGTCTTGGCTCTTCCACTTCTCTTCAGGAATTGGATATCAAATCCATGACATTTAAGAGATGAAACACTATCCAAAGACCACAATTCAAGTATTTATTATTATTTTCTAAAGATTTTTATTAACATTCTTTGGTGTTTGGTCATTCCCTCATCCTGGTTACATACTAGCCTTTCCATGGCTTGAAGTGTAACCTTCATTACTCTTAGCAATATTCAAAGATGACTATGACACATTGGGAGATGATCTTATCATCTTATGATCCCTTATTTCAGTTCTTATATTCTAACTTAAGTATCCATTAGTCTTTATTTCCATGTTTATTATGTTATGCCATCTTTATTAATATCATTGCATGCCATTTTCATGTTTCATGCTTCATATTGTGTTTAATGCGATTAATTATGAATATGAATAGTAGATTAGGTTCGATCATAGACCCTTAACATGGTTGAAGACATTAGAAATCATAGACTCATAGGCTAGGACTCTAAGCTACAAGGATAAGGTAGTATGTTTTCCCTTTAGTTGTATATTCCTTAATAATTCTTAGAAGTTATTTTCTTTCTATTTTAATCATATTTTATGGACTAATTTTTGTTCATTTTTTATAGGTTAGAAAATCCAATTAATGTTTGCTTCACATCTATTTAAGTTAATTACATGAAAAACCCGACTATTTGAATATGTACTCCCCATCCCCGCCTTGTGTGTGTGTGTGTATACGCATCATGCATATCATTCATGCATTGCATACTTAATTGTTATGATTGATAGTTGCTTAGATGGGTGTATCTAGATAGATAAACAGGAAAATCATTAATAAAGATAAGGTATAAAATGAATCATTGATTACTTAAAGGCTAGATTCCTATATTCGAGCGATCTAAAGGTTCCTAATCTCTTTCCTAAGTCATACCCAACTCCTAAACCTGATCTCTAATGGAGTAAAGATGGGTTAGGCCTTCTAGTTGACCTATTAGACTCATAACCCATCCTCACCTAGAACCCATCCTCATTTAGAATTTTATCCTAATTAAAGTCAAGTGGCAACTCCACTTAAAACATTCAGGGCATTACTAATGTATTACTCTTCAAGGTCCCCTATTGAGTACTTGATGCTTATGATAGGCTCTACCATTCGAGAATCCCAAAATCAAGATCCCTTGTTGATCCTTTCGTATACCCTTAATAAGGGTTGTACCAATGTATTACCCTTATCCTTTCAATCCCTTGATAATTAATATAAGGTAAGAGTCGAAAGCAAGATTTTACTCGTTCAAGTATGGTCATGAAATCAAAGCACTCATGCCATTCTAAAATGCCTCTTTCTTTTTGTTAACCTATTTTCTTATTCTTGGTTGAATTCATCAAAGACTGGAACATATAAGGCATTTTTTCCTCTAAAATATGCATGATAAAAACATCCACACCATCATTTTTCATCACTTGGTGGCTTGATCTTTCTTTTCTTTCATTTTTCCATTATTTTACTTCCTTTTTCTTATCATCATTCTTCATTTCATTTCATTCATTTTCAATTTTTCATTTTTTAAATGAATATATACAAATATTTGTATGAGCAAAATAACAAATTGATATGTTTTTGTATTAAGTTTTAGGTTATTTCACTTATTGATTTATTTGGAGCCATAAGAGTTTAAGTTTGGGGGAATTAGCAATAATGCACATAGCTAACTGGATATCATTCACTTATAAGTATAATTGGTCTTTCCTTTCTTTAACTTATAACCCTCACTATAGTCATATAATCGAAATGATCTTCTACCTCCCCTATCAAGAGAATGATGTTAGAATAATGTAAGTTGATACTTATTTGCATAATTACAAAGGTTGTAAGAAAGGCATGCTAATTGTAAAATTTTGAGCATAAAGTTTAATTTAAAATTAGAGGTGGCAAATATAAGAAAAAGAATAAAAGCAAAAAAAAAGAAAAGAAAAGAATGAATGAAAGCCATCATAAACAAGTATGCATATGTATAAATGTATTTTTAAAATCTTACAAGGAATGAATACGATATATGTACTCATTCTTTCAATTATAATTTACATAATTGGTATAACTCATGTTTTAATAACATTCTTTTATTTTTGGACTTGACCACTTTTTGATAGCTTTACCCCTAGCCTAACATTACAAACTTTAAAGACTTTATAATCATTAAGTTGCTAAGATCTACATTAGTGCAGAAAGGAAGGATAGTCTTGCCTATGGTCATATGTGACTTTTTAAAGGTTGAAGTAGAATTTTATTTAATTTATGTGTGACTAGAAGTTGAAATTTTGAATAAAATATGTTTCCAAGACACATACACATGCTTTATTGTGTTAACTGATTATAAATAAAACATGTTTATTGTAAGTCTATTTGCTTAATTGATGAAAAATTTGGTTATTATTGAGATACACCTTTCTTAAAGACATCAAAGCATGTTCTTAATCATTTGAATTATTACATTTTACTTAGATTACATTAGTTCTTGCTTGAAAACAAGTAAGATTTTAAGTTTAGGGGAATCAATTAGGGCCAACATTTTTCTTCATAGCTTGTTATATGATTTAACCATCATAACCTTGTGTTAGTTGTAGGAGGTGTATCAACAGCAAGGTCAAGAGCTTTATGAGACATTTAATAAGCTCTCGAAGCTCTAAGCAAGCATGAAGCATATGGTTCCCATTGAGTATAGGAGCTTAGGGGCATATCTAATAAAGAGGACGATGATGAGGACTAGGCCAACTACAATAGCCCCCTCTTTAGGATTCTTTAAGCTTTAAGATTTTCTTTTTCCCATTTTCTAAATTATAGGACACTTTTGGTACTTTGATTGGCATTGTAGTACAGTCATTGGGCATGTTTTCAGGCCCTTTTTGTTGTAACTTTGAATACTTAGATATTTAGAGCATTTTTAAGGTTAAAATGCCTCAATTTTGTCAAAGTTCATCATTTTTGCCATTTTGAATTGTGATTGTGGCACTTTATGTATAATTTGAATGAATGGCATGTTGATTATCTCCCATTTATGCATACGTGCTCTTTCAAAACACGTATAAGATGATCTAAATGCCTAAAATACAAAGGAAGCTTTATTGTAGAAAATTATAGGAAAAGCTATCTATACAGACTACTAAGCTATTTGTACAGATGAATACTTGTCTATATAGACAAACCTAATGGTCTATACAGCTAGCTTAATTATTCACTATTCTTAAGTATTATGCATGTTCTCCCTCATTTTTAAGACCCTTCTTCTTGATTTCAAAGCCCATTTTTACTATGTTCACATTTTTCATCATGGCTAGAGCACTTTTGAAATGTCTACCCACCTTAATTTGGTTTGATCTTCCTTGAGTAGATTTTAAAGCTTTCAATTATCTTTCATATATCTAACTTAACACTAATTTTTTACTGGCAATTTATGATTTATGGAATCCTATTACCCACTCTTTTCATTTTAGAGAGACTAAGATTTGCCCTTTACTAGGTGTTTAGTGCTATTCTCAACTATCACATCATTGATGCAATCGAATTGCTCGTACTTGGGCTATCCATATACATAAAAAATAATTTGACTTGTGCTATAATATGATCCACATACACCTTAGGAGAATAGATTATTCTTATGTCCCATTTATTATTATATACCCCTCTAAGGGTCATGCTAAGGTTCCTAAAGCAATATCTTAACTACTATCCTGATGGGAGAATTTCTATTATGGAGGAATGATAGAGAGATTGACCTTTAGGTTTTGCAATTTATTAAAGAATTAAGATAGAGAAGACCTCGCTTCCTGTGATTCTTAACAAGACCACCGTGAGCCTAGATAAAGTGTCACTAAGGATCAATGAGTCTTGAACCAAAAGTCTATTATTGCTTTAGGTATGGGTTTCTCTTGCAACCCTTTATTTTTTTTTTATATTTGCCTCTTTATTTATTATTTATTATTTTTCTGTTTTTTCCCTTTTATTATTATTATTATTATTATTTATTTTATTTTGTGTCCTAACTTTTTCTTGGACCACCTTTATGGGTTTTTAATCTAATGTTGATTTAGAGTCTTAGTTGTGTGATAGTTAAGGATATAGGAATTTATAATCTCATCAAAACATTTATAACAATAGTGAGCATATAGATAGTGAATTTCTTGTATTTTATTTAGTTAAAGAAATATTTGACAAGGATTACTTTCATTATGCAAATACATTTTCTTTTGGTATTATGCTTGTCATTAATCATTATAATTTGCATATTACATATTAATTAAATGCATGATCACTACTATTAATAATGGCATACTAAATCCTATAATTGTCTCAAATAATGCCTTTGACATGCCAACTCCTTGTTCTTCAGCCTTTGTCATCTTGTCATTGTCTCCTTCTCATCCAGTCACTCCAAGATTCTTCTACCTAAATGGCATCACTTGATAGCTATATATGCCCTCATTTGGTGATAAAAGTATTCTTAACCTTATCAGTAATGGCCAAGAGAATTTGGTTGTAACTAAAGACCCATCTATTAAGGAATACATAAACCCATGTTACAAATTGTCTATTAAAACATCAATATAGGGCAAAGGAAAGTCATCTTTAGAGCATGCCTTGTTTAGGTGCCTAAAATCCATGCACATTACCTATCTATTTTTTTTTTGGCACAGACACTATATTGGATAACCAACCAAGGTAGTCAACCACATATAGAAACTTGGCTTCCAATTGCTTGGAATCTTACTAATGTCTTTATTAGCTTCTTTTATAATGGCAACTCTAACGCTAAAATTCTCTGATGGAAGAGATCTAAGGATCTTATGCATTAGCGCTTATGCAGCAAGAAGGGGGTTAAATTAGTGGGAAATTTAAATTTTGGTGGGTAAGCAATCAAGGCAAAGTTAAAGAGAAATAATAGAAAAAGAGAGAACACAAAGATTTATAGTGGTTCAGGCGTTAAAAAAACCCAACATCCACTCTCTAATTCTCTAATTGGTTATTTCGCTAACACTAAATGTGTTTTAGAAGCTCATACTAAACTTTACACTTTATGTTTTATAAGGCTCACACATAACCTCACAAGTGTTTTACAAGGCTCACACATAACCTCATAAGTTTTTTACAAGGCACACACATAACCTATACAAGAGTTTTTTACAAATAAGGATCACTCTAAATCCTAATCCTAAAGGTGTTTAAAGGCTCACACCAAACCTTAACAACTCACTTACAAAGAATTTATGAGAGAGAGAATTGAGAAATAAATTTGTAAGAGTTTGGCTATAGTAAATGTTATTCTCCTGCATTTAAGACCAATTGGTCAGGTATTTATAGGTTACACCACCAAAGAACTACTACAAACAAAATTATCTTTATGTTTTCAAAGTTGGTGGCAAAATCCTGTATTTAATGCTTGTCAGATAAAAGTCATAATTGAGATAGGAATTCACAATCATAAGCTATTTTTCACTCTAAGTTTTGATAACACGAGGTTGCAATTTTCAATTATGTCTAACAACTAGTTGCACATAGCACTTCATCAATGGTTAGTCCATAAACTAGTTATTGGGTCTTTATTTACCATATTAAAAGTAGCAATCATGAAATGGGGGGTTGGTTGTTATCCTTATTGCGAATTAAACTAGACTTTGAAGATCCTAAATGTTTGGGATTCACAGTCATGTTGTTAAAGTTACAGTCACAACTTTTGAATAGGCAATGATCTTCTTTAATGTGTGGCTTCATTTGGTTGAGCATTTGGATCCCTCTAATCGATTTTAAAGAACGCAGTCTCTACCTCTACTCTAACTTGGACCATGAATTACACTAGATAAATTTTATTTTAAAAGTTGATGATTAGAGGTCACGACCTAGGATTCCTGGTCGCGACTTTAGAATCATTTTCCACACTTGACTTTTTAAGCTTCCATTTAACTGCCAATGAATTCCTTTGTTAATTTCTACAAGATCAACATTTAAAAATTACATTAAAACCTTTCAATCTATATTATTAAGATCAAAACATTAACTTAGTTTGACCAACTAGTATGACAATCTCCCTCTTTTGATTTTGACAATCTAGATTGAATATGTAAAGGATAAAAAGCTAAT
>CATIWR010537480.1:0-10036 GCA_949677035.1 Omphalea diandra
AATTCATAGATATTACATAAATTGAAATTAGTTTTTTGTCTATATCCAAATTTTAATGTTATGATCATTTTACTTGCAATGTCAAACTAAACAGATAAGTCCCCCCTCCCCCTTTTTTCTCCCTTATCTTGTAGTTGACTATAGTTTTTGTCCTTTTTTTTTTTTTTTTTTTTTTTTTTTTATAACATCACAGGGCTGATGATGCTCGACAACCATTGAGTCGTGTGGTGCCTATATCATCCTCTCACCTGACTCCTTATCGTGTTGTAATCATTCTACGGCTTATTATTTTGGGCTTCTTCTTGCAATATCGTGCAACTCACCCAGTGAAGAATGCTTACCCATTGTGGCTAACATCGGTAATTTGTGAGATTTGGTTTGCTTTGTCATGGCTTTTGGATCAGTTTCCGAAATGGTCACCAATCAATCGCGAGACCTACCTTGACAGGCTTGCTTTGAGGTTAGTCGGAGGCATTTTACTGATAATGGTTCGTTAATGATTAAGGGTACAATTGGCTGAGAGAGAGTAAATGGTGCTATTGCATTTATCAAATTTTACGTGTTGCAGATATGATCGTGAAGGGGAACCATCACAGTTAGCACCTGTTGATGTCTTTGTTAGTACAGTGGATCCCCTAAAAGAACCTCCTCTTATTACAGCAAACACTGTTTTATCGATACTTGCTGTTGATTACCCGGTCGACAAAGTATCTTGCTATGTCTCAGATGATGGTTCAGCTATGTTGACATTTGAAGCCCTTTCTGAAACTGCGGAGTTTGCAAGGAAGTGGGTTCCCTTTTGCAAGAAGCATAATATTGAGCCAAGGGCTCCTGAGTTTTATTTTGCTCAAAAAATTGACTATTTAAAGGACAAGATACAACCCTCTTTTGTAAAAGAGCGCCGAGCAATGAAGGTGAGTGATGAAGATAGGTACTTATGCTTTTGTTCTATCTGAATATCTTTTTGGCTGAGGTTGATCCTGGCATTGTCAAATGTTTTCAACATAATGAAAATATGGATAATTATGTGTTGCAGAGAGAATATGAAGAATTTAAGGTGCGGATCAACGCTCTGGTTGCCAAAGCGCAAAAGATGCCTGAAGAAGGTTGGACCATGCAGGATGGTACTCCTTGGCCTGGAAATAATCCCAGGGACCATCCAGGAATGATCCAGGTATTATATAATCCTCATTTGCATTTGTGGTCATGGCATGCTTTCTTCACATTCTTATTACAATAATTTACATTCTATCATATGGGGTACAAACAGGTGTTCTTAGGGCACAATGGGAGCCTTGATACAGATGGAAATGAGCTACCTCGACTTGTTTATGTTTCCCGTGAGAAGAGACCGGGCTTCCAACATCACAAGAAAGCCGGTGCAATGAATGCATTGGTATGTCATGTTCATGTCTCTTATCTAATCTCTGCATGCATTTTCATGCCTTATTCATTACTGTAGATCATTGTATTATGGATGCTAATTTATATGTTTATTGAGCAACAACTGTCTAGTACATTGCATTGCTTTTTACTTCAATAAAAGGACATTGGTTGGAATCAAGATGATTGGTTGGTAACATGAATGGGAGGCTACTAAACCCTATTTTTCTTCTGACTTGGTTTATCTTTGTGTTTTTCTAGATCCGAGTTTCAGCTGTCTTGACCAATGGGGCCTATCTTTTGAACGTTGATTGTGATCACTACTTCAATAACAGCAAAGCTCTTAAAGAAGCAATGTGCTTCATGATGGATCCTGTCCTTGGCAAGAAAACATGCTATGTGCAATTCCCACAGCGTTTTGATGGCATTGACATACACGATCGATATGCCAATCGCAATATTGTGTTCTTTGATGTATGTCCCAGTTGATTTATCATCAGTCTGAAGAATATTTATTCCATGTTTGTGCCATTGTTCTAATGGTTTCAATTCATGTTACTGTGTTCTTTTAGATCAACTTGAAGGGGCTAGATGGCATCCAGGGCCCAGTTTATGTTGGAACTGGTTGTTGTTTCAACAGGCAAGCTCTGTATGGTTATGATCCAGTTTTAACTGAAGAAGATTTGGAACCAAACATTATTGTCAAGAGTTGCTGTGGATCAAGGAAGAAAGGAAAAAGTGGTAATAAGAAGTATACTGACAAGAAGAGGGCAATGAAAAGAACTGAATCCACTGTTCCTATTTTCAATATGGAAGATATTGAGGAGGGTGTTGAAGGTTTGTCTTCCATGCTACTTGTTTCTGTTATCCATGTTTATTAATATAACACCTACCTAGAGGGATTGGATTTTGATAATTTGACTATTCAACCAGTATGTGTATTTATTATACTGCACAGATTGCCCAACTTAGATATTTTTTTTTTGTATTTCCAGCTAATAAGGGACTCAATTTGAGATTTGTCATGCTTTTGACTAAAGTGGTGATAAAATGGCTTATTGTTCAATTTTTACTTTATGCTCTGCAGGTTATGATGATGAAAGGTCACTTCTAATGTCTCAGAAGAGTCTGGAAAAGCGCTTTGGTCAGTCAGCAGTTTTTATTGCTGCAACCTTCATGGAACAGGGAGGGATTCCACCTTCAACTAATCCTGCATCTCTTTTGAAAGAAGCCATCCATGTTATTAGCTGTGGATATGAAGACAAGACTGAATGGGGCAAAGAGGCAAATCTAATTTTGGGCTTAGATGTATATCTTCAATATCTGTGTGTATTCATTATTAACTAATTCTTTTGTGTTTTCTGCCAGATTGGATGGATCTATGGTTCTGTGACTGAAGATATTTTGACTGGGTTTAAGATGCATGCTCGTGGTTGGATATCGATCTATTGTATGCCTCCACGCCCAGCATTTAAGGGTTCTGCTCCTATCAACCTTTCTGATCGGTTGAATCAGGTTCTTCGATGGGCCTTGGGGTCAATTGAGATTTTGCTGAGCAGGCATTGCCCCATATGGTATGGTTACAATGGAAGATTGAAGCTCTTGGAGAGGCTGGCATACATTAATACTATTGTGTACCCACTCACCTCTATCCCACTTATTGCTTACTGCATGCTTCCTGCATTTTGCCTTCTAACTGGAAAATTTATTATTCCTGAGGTAAGGGAGATATTTTGTTCAATTTTACCTATTAATGACCTTGGAAATTTATGTGGACATAATTTAATCATGGGAACTTGCGAATTTATTATCAGATAAGCAACTTTGCTAGTATGTGGTTCATTCTTCTCTTCATCTCCATTTTTGCTACTGGAATACTTGAGCTTAGATGGAGTGGAGTTGGCATTGAAGACTGGTGGAGGAATGAGCAATTCTGGGTCATTGGTGGTACATCAGCCCATTTATTTGCTGTGTTCCAAGGGCTTTTGAAGGTGCTTGCAGGGATTGATACCAATTTTACCGTCACTTCAAAAGCTTCTGATGATGATGGGGAGTATGCAGAGCTGTATGTGTTCAAGTGGACATCTCTTCTTATCCCGCCAACTACAGTCCTTATTGTGAATTTGGTGGGCATTGTAGCTGGTGTTTCGTATGCCATAAATAGCGGCTACCAGTCATGGGGTCCACTCTTTGGGAAGCTGTTCTTTGCAATATGGGTTATTGCTCATTTGTATCCTTTCCTGAAGGGTTTATTGGGTAGGCAGAATCGCACACCAACCATTGTCATTGTGTGGTCCATTCTCCTTGCTTCCATTTTCTCGTTGCTATGGGTTCGAATAGACCCATTCACATCAGATTCTACAAAAGCTGCCTCGAATGGTCAATGTGGCATCAATTGCTAGACTGTTTTTGGATCATTTTGTTGTAGATGCCATCTCCCTTATTAAATCCTACTCGTGTGTACAGACAAGAAGGTACTTAAAGTGGTATAAAGTAATTAATATATGTTCTGTTATCTTCATTTTTGAAGGGGGCTTGGATTGACAAGGACGTTAGAGCATAAACCTTCATGTTTCTTTTCGTCAAGGTGTTCCATCTTCTCGGTGTCATGGGCCTCAAGTTGTCTCTATATATATTTTTAATGCAGTTTATGTGATGTCTTTTGATAAAAACGTATAGATCTGAGACATTCGTTGTCCTTTTGTTATCGTCTAAAAGTAAACAATTGATGTTATTCTTTGCAGCTATTGTGGGGGCGGTTTTTTATCATTGAATTTAATTACACAGTACTTTCATATTGAAAACCAGAGACTGCTGGCTGTTTAATGCAATTTCTTTTTACCCAAAAAAAAAGAAAAAAGAGAAACCAGACTGCTGGGGTTCATGGTTTTTTGGAGCTGCTCTAAACATTGTGCCACTGCACATTGTTGCACTTGAGTTGTTTTGGTAAATTATTTTCTTAAAGGTTGATGATGTAAAGCTGTCTCCTACAAGTATGTGGAAAACAAAGAACGAAGAAAAATGTGTTACCGTTTGAGCTTGTTTCTTACCATTTAAAACTCAATTATAGTTTTATATGTTATGAAAAGAACAAAAAGGTAGGAAGAAAAGAGATGAAAAGAATTCCATGCACATTTGTTCCTCAGCATGAGTGTGAGCTTGTTTAGTTATTACATGAGCTACAGTATGGGCCATTCTGGGAATATGCAGAAAGACAGGAATAGCAAAGAAACCTGTTGACAAGAGCAACATTGCTCACAGCATGAACAACATTGAAGCAACGTGTCTCATTGTGTGCAGCTCTAGGAAGGAAAGCAAGATCCCTTGACGAAAATTACGGCTTGAAACTAAGAGATATTGTAGCTGAGAACATGAACTCGATGCCATAACCGATCCTTGATGACAAAACTGAGAGATATTGAAACTGCGTCAGTATTTAGCTTAAAACGACTGTAACCAGGGGGCTTCCAAAACGATTGTAATTTCTTGTATTCGAATTGAAACTTGGTGTAGCTTGATGGATATATTAGGACGTAGTATTTGACTCTGCATTTATCTATTGGTATCTCTATATTGAAACTCAATCCGATTGAAACTTTATTAACTAAAGAAAAAAATTACTTGTAACAAGTTATTCAATGTAAATACAAAGTTCCAAATCTCAGTAAGAATTCAACTAAAAATGCGGAAAGTCATAAATTTAATTCAAATTTTTTGTATGTATCAAAATAAACATAAAAAGAAAATGGATGAATTAGGCTGATTTGAGAATCTTTTCTTAGGAAATGTTGGTCTATTTTCAGTATATGAAGACTAAGTAAACAATAAACAATTCTTATACTTTGTATTAGCTGTATCTTTATAATTATATAATTCTAGCAATTAAAACATATGTATTTTTAGTGTTAACTATTACTTGACAAATTAACTGTCCAATGAATAGATAATAATTTAAAAAAGTGACTTGTAACTTGTTAAATCTCTTAAAAAAGGTAATCAATTACAATAAATATACTATTAAAAATGTAAAAATAAATAAAAATATCCAGTATGATAATTTAATGAAACTCATATATATAATAGTTTAGGGTTAATCGTGTAATAGCTATTGAGTATGATAATGTAATGGAACTCATATATAATAGTTTAGGGTTAATCGTGTAATAAATTGGTAAATCATTTAACTTTGATAGGAAATTAAAAAAAAAATCTAATTATACAAATATACTTGATATATACTAAAATTACACATGAATAAAATTCAGGTATGTTATTAGTTCAATTCAATATATTCATATTTTTTTTAAAAAAATCTATCCATTCACCTTTTTTCTCTCATTCAAGCTTTCTAATTAGACAATTTTTAGAGACTAAATTTTGGCCATTTTAGCTAAAAATTGGCCTTTTTATTTTTACTTTCTTATGTTTTATTCTCTATTTTGTTGAATAAAATCTAGGTTTATTTATTATTAATTTATTTAGATTTTATTTCTTTAGATCTATAGGTTTTATGTGCATTTTATTTTATTTTGGCTAGATCTATATATTTAGATATTAATTTTATTGTTTATGTATCTTCAACAATGCATATCTAACTTTTGTATATGTTTTTAAGTTTATTTTTATGATTTTTTTAGGATTATATGTTCTTTTTACGTGAAAATTCTTTCTCGTTACGAGAATTTTTGTTGAGTTATTAAAATTTTTAGGTTTATTTTTTATAGGAAATTTCAACTTATCATTCAAGTTATTAGATTCGTTTAAAGACCATGAGAGTCAATTCGTATTTTAATAATTATTGAGTTAAAAACACTTTTCGTCGAATTGCAATTTCAAGTACTCAATTATTTTGATTGGAGAATATTATGAATATACTTTACTTTTTATATATTTCATACTTTTTGATATATCATAGTTATTATTATATTTATATATTAAATTGCATAATTTATTAATTTATTTGAGATTAAAACTAATTAATATACGTATTAATTTCAATCACAAACTCAATTTTAAATGAGTGTTTGTTATTTGTCAAGTAATTGTATTCACACTATAGTATTTTTGATAAATGACAATATAATATACTTTTACTTTGTCATGTGGTGAGTAATTTGATAATTAAGTATTTAATTTATTTAATTAATCAAAAGAAAATATAAAAAAATTCTATACATAAAAATATTTTAAAAATTTTAATAATATAAAAAAAATTTTACATTCATAATGATATGTTTAAGTTTCTATATAATAGGAAATAAAAAATAACTAACAAATAAATGAAATTATGAATTTTTAATATTAAAAAAATTATATTGTTATTAAAATCTAACAGATTAATTTAATTATAATTTTTTATTTTTATTAATTTATTTACTTGATATTAGTTTTTCATAAACTAATAAAAGATTTTAATTATTATTTATATATAAATTTTAATTAATTAAATATTAAATATATTTAAAATTTATTATTATAATTCTACCTTACAATATATGGATTAGTCATATATATATATATATATATATATATATAAAATACACTATTAACTTTTACACTAAATGCCTTAAAAAGTCCCCCAGAAAAAAAAAAAAAAAGGAAAACGACGACGTATCCTAGACAGCCAATAATCGTTGAAGTTAAAACCCCTAAATGCTAGGCGCAGGGTGTTCGAGGCATTTATAAGTGCTTTAGCAATTATCAGCCTCCTCTTGTCCGCTCACGCTTTCTGCATCTTCTAGAGAGAGAGATTTTCTATTTGGAAAGGGAAGAGTTAGGGTTAGGAAAATTATAGCATGGAGGTGATAACAGAAGGAGTCAACAACTTGAACATCACAGATTCAGCTTCGGCCAACTACAAGAAGAATCGTATCCAAGTCTCTAATACCAAAAAACCCCTTTTCTTCTACGTCAATCTCGCCAAGGTTCCTTTCTTCTGCATTATTATATGTCTATCTTTGGGTTTTTCTCTTTAATTATGTCCAGAATTTTAATCACTGTTTATATTCGTTTGAACTCACCTATAGAAATGTAATATTTAATTTTTTTAAAAAAAGGTTTTACCGGTTATTTAATTAAGAAATTGTTGATGAATGGTTGTGTTTTGCAGAGATACATGCAGCAACATAATGAAGTTGAACTCTCTGCCCTCGGAATGGGTATTTTGTTTCTTTACATGTTCTGTTATATATTTCTTTGTTTTTCCTGTTTCTTTAACTGCACTTACATTGTGTGCTACTCCTACAGCTATAGCAACAGTAGTAACTATTGCTGAGATCTTGAAGAATAATGGGCTGGCCGTTGAGAAGAGTGAGAATTCTATCCTTTTCTTACCGTTCTAGTTTGATATTGAGACCTTATTGACTTACTGTTGCGAGTGATACTTGTAAACAGAGATCATGACTTCAACTGTTGATATGAGGGAGGAATCAGCAGGGCGGCCTGTCCCAAAAGCAAAGGTAATTCCAATGATATAACCTATACTGAACTAAATCCAGATTTTCTGTTCGAATACACTACTATTGTAGCATGAAGTGCTTATATGGTGCTGCGAGATGCAGTTTACTGTGAAAAGCTAGCCTAAATAAAAAGATGAAATCATAGGTTTTCTTCAGTTTTGAACTAGGTTTTCCTTTTTTGGTAAATATGAAACTATGATTTTGATGACCTAATGCTCTATAAGAAACAGTTGTAAGCAATAATGGATGCATTATATATCAGATTAAACGATAACAATCAAGTAGCAAGGAATGGCATGCTTGGCATGTTATTTTCTGCTGTAAACCAGACTTATGGTGAATGGACTGAGAATCAGATGTAGATAGGTATTAGAATCCAGAGATGTTCACTATGTACATGAGATGCGTGCTTAGAGCTCATCAATTCTAACATCGCTGTTGAGCCTCCTTATTGAACATTCTTCATTGGATGTATTTCCTGCTTGACTTGTTTTCTTTCGGGATGAAATTCTAGTTGGCAGATGGATATTCACATTGGGTGGGTACTATAGGCAATGTCTGGGGGGAACACAAAATGTTTGCTTATAAAGGTATCAAATGTAATAGAACAGTTAGGCCTCCATTTGTGGATACTACAGGCCATTTTTTACTAACCAAATTGATCCCGCTGTTTTGAAAAGTATTAGACCATTTTTTACATATTTCTGATTGGTGAGTGAAAGACTGACACTGAATTTGCTTCCTGATAGATTGAAATATTGCTAGGGAAGACAGAAAAGTTTGATGAGTTGATGGCTACTGCTACAGAGGAAGTGATAGATAGCGAAGAGCAGAGCTAAGCTTGAGAAAACAGATCCAAGTTATCTGAAGCTCATTTATTTTGGTCATCTGTATTAGATCTTATTTTGGATTGGGTTTATCAAGTTTATTAGCTGTTATAATATTTCTACTAGGAGATTTTGTACAAACAGTGCACTTTGTTATTCAAAATTCAAATTCATTTTCAGGTTCTATTCAAGTAAAGTTTGTTAACTGCTAGGCAGGGATTGATCCTTAATGTTTGGTAAATCTTATTCCTCTAGTTCTGAGTTTGATTTGCAATATTTTCATGTTGAAGAGCTTTGGATAGAGATTATTACTTGTCACACATAGGTTTCCACTTAAACCTCTTGAGAATGCCTAATTTGCTGATAGATTGCCCATAAGTGGTGATTATGAAAAGTTATCATCGGAACTTAGCTGTGGCTTACTTAAGGCATGTTTCACCACTTTCAAATCGTTTGTCTTGGTGAGTAGCTTACTTCAAAGCATGTTCCGGAACTTTCAAATCAATTACGGTTGGAAAGTGATATTTCCTTGGGAAAACTTGCACGATAGAAAAAACTTAACATGAAGTAGGTTTGCCAACCCCGGTAAGAAGCTATTTTTATACCAAAGAAGGCGGTAGTTATGATTCAAAGTTTTTGAAAAGTAAAAAAACAACAGGAAGTGGGGTCGAATGGGATAAGATGGTCCCAAAGAGCAACATGAAATTTGAACCAAAGAAAAAAAGTAACTCCTCAAAAATGCAATTTATCTGTTATAAGGGAAGAAAGCAAGAGCTATTAAATTAAAAGTATTCATCTGTTACATTCTTTTAGGAAAGAACAAAAACCATAATAGCATTTCTATTTTTAAAAACGGGGAGGATTATTGACTCGAGTCCTTTGAAAAAAAAGAATACTAAGCAAAGGAGAAGAAAAAAGCCTTCAAAATGAATGAAACTCTAGTATCAATTAGAAGTATTCCAGTTTCCTTCTGTTTCAACAGAAATACTTGTTCTGTAGGCTCTTCTATTGCTCTTCATCATCCTCTACGAGAATCCTCTTGGTTGCTTCATAACACATGAAAGCTATGCCGGCAGCAGGTACCAACTTCATACAGCTGGGACCGAGCCCTTTATACAAACCTTGAATCCCTTCTTGCTCAAGTATGCTTGCCAGCGCATGAATTACATTCTTATATACCTGTCTACCACTGAGAGCTCCCACCTGCATGTGCTTGCGTGCAACCTCGAGTGGGAAAGTTGCACTACTTGATATAGCTCCCGCAGCTGATCCAATTAGAAGGGTTTCAATATTGCCAATCTTCTCTTGCTTAAAAAATTTCCGATAGGCTTTCCGTAATGTGTCATAGGCAAAGTAATTTGTTGCAGC
>CATIWR010537566.1:0-23304 GCA_949677035.1 Omphalea diandra
CTCATTTTCTTCATTTTCTTTATGAAATTGTAATTGTTAGGTGTGAGCATTAAACACCAAGTTATGAGGTTTTGTGTTAGCTTGTAAAAACACTTCAAGAAAGGTTTAAGTGTGAGCCTAGTGAAACACTTGAGTGAGGTTTTGTGTCAGCCTAAAAACATATTGTTGTAAGGTTGTGTGTTAGCCATCAAAACTCAAATTGTATAAGTTAGGTGTGATCTTGAAAACACCATTGAGATAGTAAAATACCCAATTGATTAATTGGGGAGTGGACGTATGGTCAATTATACTCAAACCACTATAAATTGGTTGTCTCTCTCCTACTCTTTCTTCTCCCCTTTATCCTTGTTGTTGAAATTTTTATTCACCAATTCAACCCCCCTTCTTGGTACCTAGGGACAACAAATCACATATTTTGGTCTCCTTGTGTTGTCCATACTCTCAACCTGATTTTAAGGATTATGCCAAAAGTTTGATTGGATAAAGGATACTTATAAGAGTGGAAAATGCATTTTAAAATACATTACTAATCACTCACAAGCATTAGCTATTTTTAAAACTCAGTCAAAGTTGGAATTGTTGAAAGTGGTGAAGACTAGATTTGCTTCACACTACATTTTATTGAAAGGATTGTTAGATTGTAGAACGTCTCTAACAACCATAATTGTCCTAAAATCATAGAGGGAGTAGAAGAAACAAGGAGAAAAGAGAACAAGGACAATGGGTAACTTAGTTATTGCAACAATTGGTTAAGAGGAATTTTAGAACGACATTAGAAATATACTTCCCATAACTAGGCCACTTTATCTATTGATTAATTTTAGTGATGGTAAAGGTCCAAAGTTAGGGGGGGATATATGAAAGAATGGATAACATAATTGGAGAATTGAAGGATGTAATGAGCAATATGTATAAAGATTGTTATGAACAAATGAAGGCTATTGTGTTGGAAAGATGAATGTTCCACTGCATTTGTCTTGGTTTTGCTCTCAGACCAAGATTTTATGATTCACACTACCTAGAGATACTAGCTCCTGAAGGTGTACGTAGAAGGGCTCCATACCTTGACAAAGAAGTTGTTTAAGGTGTTATGGAAGCTTTTGAAAGAATTGCATAAAAAAAAATGGAAGAAAAGCTTTTAAGAGAATAATTTGTAAATTTTCAAATGAAGAAAGGCATATATATGTCATCTACCCAACTTGATGCTATAACTATGGATTTAATTGACTGGTGGTCAACATATGGGTCTGAAACTCTAGAATTGGCAGAGGCAACAAAAAAAGTGTTATCATAACCAAGTAGTAGCTCTTTAGCTTAGAGGAATTGGAGTACATACTCTTATATTCATAGTGTTAAAAAAAAATAGGTTGAATTGTACAAGGGCTAATAAACTGGTCTTCATTCACTCTAACATTCAACTTCAATTTCGATTATTCAAAGTTATGAAGAAGGACCTCAAAAAAGATAGGACAGAGCTAGAAAATTCAAATTTAGAGGATTCAACTATAAGGCTTGAAGAAATGAAATGGAGCTCATTAGATTTAAATGATGATGACGATGATCAGGTTGAAGATGAAGTTGAAGTCTTAAAGGCCAAAGAAAAACATGACAACATTAGCAAGCCATGAAATGCGAGAGAGAACAATAAGCTAAGGAAGAAGAAATTAAAAAAACTTAAGTTGTCTCTAAGTGACTTGATATTCTGTTTTGCTCTATATTTAAAAATACTAGTTTAAGAGCTTCTTATAGTTTTCCAACTATATCTTGTACTGCTAATATGCATGAACAACATCAAAGTTTAATATTGAATTATAAACTATGTTTGCTCATTACATATATAAGTCTGATATATTTTTAGCTTTTGTTGTAATTAATTCTAAATTAAAAAAACACATTATTATTTACTAAACGATCCAAAAATATGCTTTTGATGTAACATGCACCAAAAAAGGGAACCGACTAAGCCTACCTTCGAAATATTGTATATATTGACACAGGAGTCTCAAGTACAGTACCGTACCACAAATCGAAATGTACCGCATACCTGGTAACTATGAGTTCAACCGATCGAAACTTCGTCAACTCTTTTAGCGTGTGTGTATGTGTGTGTGTATGTATATATATATATATATATATACATAAAGTATTTTAGGCCATCTTCATTTTAAATGCACATCTACTTCTTAAGAACTAAATTATTATCCCATGTGCTTTGAATACTATAATCGCAAATGATACCAAAATAATATTTCTTAAGGACTGATTTAATTTTTATTTTATAAAAATTTCCAATGTTGGAAGCACAAATAATCAGTTGACAAAAATGACAGTATAAGGTAATATTTAAAATTTTATTTAAATTTGACTGATTATATTTGCATGTTGGCGGAAAGAGGGAAGGAAAACTCAACTATACATCCATATCCAAGCATCACCAATACCCCTTGCAGGAGCAGGAACCTTTCTTGAAATGATGGAAGCGGCTTGAGTCTCTCAATATGACTTCATGTTCAATGATCATAGATATGTAAGTGATGGCAGCATGACAATCACCGCAGATACGCAAATTCTTGGTGATACGGATTGGAGCGCCTGGAGCTGTTGTTAGGATGCCATAGGCAAGAGCCAACTTCTCACTGTGTTCAAAAAGAAGATCTCCTTTTTCTTCATCATCCACATCATGGAGAGCAAAGCTAACCTCTGGAACATACCCAAGAACTTTAATTCTTCGAATCAATTCTGTGAGGATTGTGTATATTTGTTTTGATTGTGGATGAGTCCTGTCCCCAACATAGAAGGCTGCAGTGCCTTTCTTCCCTTGCACCCAACTACAACCAGGCCTCTTCCTAATTCCTGTATGTTTCATCAAAGATCTGATCCTGGTTACATCTCTCCAACGCCTGGCATTGGCATATATGTTAGAAAGCAATGTATAAGATCCATCATTTTCTGATTCCAACTCTAACAATTTATTTGCTGCAAACTCCCCAAGTTCCACATTTGCATGTACCCTGCAACCACTAAGCAAAGCTACCCACACTATAGGACCTGGTTTCATAGGCATGTCTTCAATCAATTTTGCGGCTTCAACCAAGCAACCAGCACGACCCAACAGGTCAACCATGCAAGCATAGTGTTGTTCTCCCGCAAGAACCCCAAACTCCTTGCTCATACGATTGAAGTATTGCATTCCTTCATCAACCATTCCTGAATGGCTGCAAGCATAGAGCACAACGAGGAACGTGACACCATCTGGAACAAAACCCTCTCTCCTCATCTCATCAAAAACCTCGAGTGCCTCCTGACCACGACCATGCATGCCATAACCTGTCAATAGAGATGTCCAAGAAACAGCATTTTTCTGCTTCATGCTATCAAACACAACTCTAGCAACATCAATATCTCCAGATTTAGAATACATATCTATCAGGCAATTGGCCACAAAAAGAGCGCCGCAGTCATATTGGCTACGAAATACATAAGCATGGATTTGTTTACCAAATCTCAATGCAGCCAAACGAGCACATGCCATTAAGGCACAAGATATCGTAAAAGCATTTGGTTTGATTGATCTATCCTGTTTGAGCATCTGGGAGAATAGTTCTAATGCATCATTTGCTTCTCCATGTGTGGCATACCCACCAATCATAGCAGTCCAGGTCACCACACACCTATTCTTTGGTGCTATAGAATCAAAAATGGCACGAGCCATATTGATACTTTTGCACTTTGTGTACATGTCAATTATGGAGTTAATCACTGAAAGCTCATTCCTTTGATCAATCCCATCAAAGTTCAAAATGCATTTTATGGCATAACAATGAGTCTCTTTACCATGAAGCAACGCTCCAACAGAAGCACAACCAGAAAGAAGTGACATAAGGGTGACCTCATTCGGCTTCGATCCACAAGCCTGCATTTGCCTAAACAGGTCCAATGCTTCATAGCCAAGTCCCCTCTGCGCATTTCCTGCAATAACAGCACTCCAAGACACAACATCCAACTCAATGTTCTCCTCCCTCATCTTCTCAAAAAAACTAAGTGCATCTTCAAACCTTCCTATCTGAGAGTACCCAGTAACTATTGCATTCCAAGAAACTACATCCTTCTCCTGCATCATCTCAAAAACCTTGAAAGCTTCACCCATCATTCCACACTTGGCATACATATCCACTAGAGAATTACCCACAAATATATCTTTAAACAACCCGCTCTTGATTGCAAAACCATGTACCTCCTTACCACACAACCAAGCACCCATACACGCGCAAGCAGGGAGCACGTTGACAAGGCTAACAGAATCCGGTCGGACATCAACATCACCCACTTGCCACATTCTACGAAACAACCCAAGTGCATTCTTCGAATCCCGAATTTGCATGTAAGCAGCAACCATTGAATTCCAAGAAACCAAATCAAAAATCTCTCTCACACACATTTCATCAAACATTTGGCGCGCGTGGTCCACCGCTCCACAGCGACCATACATTGTCACCACCGCATTGCTGATGAAGACATTGGATTCAAACCCATTTGAACAGACAACAGCGTGGAGGGAACTGCCAAGTTGAAAGGAAGGAACCTCACCGCAGGCCTTGAAAACGAAGGGGAAAGTATAGTGGTCAGGGGACCATCCAAGCCTCAGCATTCTTTTGAAGAGAAAAAGGGCATGGTGAAGAAGGCCGAGATAGACAGCACGACGGATGAGAGCATTCCAAAAGAATACGGCTGAGGCAGAGGGGGTGAGGCATTGGAGGAGGGAGAAGGCACGGGAAGGAGCATCGAAGAATAAGTAGGTGGAAATGAGATTGGTGGAGAATTGGGTTAATAAGCCTTGGATTAAGGCTTGCTGATGGATGAGGTTTGCTTGAATAAGGGATTTGCATTGTTTTAGCAGCGTAGGACAGATTAGAGGACGTGTTATGGTTATGGAGATTGTAGAAAATGAGGAGAAGTAGCTGTAGATGAAGAGGCGTTGCTTTTGGCTTAAGTGAAAGAAAGAGCGGGAAAGCATACTAACTTGGGTTCAAGTCGCATTACGAACTGGTAATAAATCCTTTTTCTTTTTCTTTTTTTAGTACGTGTAGCTAGAGATGCCACGAACCGTAATGTAGTTCTAGATCATATTTGACTCTCTTCTTCTTCTTCTTCTTCTTCCTTTTTTCCTTTTTTTTTTTTTTTTTTTTTTTTTCTGCTTTTTTTTAAACATTAATACAAAATATGATCATATAGATATTAAAAAAAGCGAACACAAATATTATAAATCATAAATAATAATAATAATAATAATAATAATAATAATAATAATATTATTATTATTATTATGCAGTTATGAAATTAAAATCACAGTTTAGCACTATTATTATTATTATTAAGTTTGCATTTCAGAATTAAAAATTACAAATATGAAAAGTAAGTGAAATAAACTTAGAAATTGATTGAAAAATATAAAAAAAAATGTGAAATATAAAATTATGTATTGCATTTATTAAAGAAAAGGCTTCAAAGTGCGACAACAATGTTGGTATAATGAAGTATTATACCTGTTAGCACTTTCTTTTTTTTAATAACATATTAAAAACTCTATTCGTTTTATCATAATACACTGCTTATCCCTTAATTTTCAAGGTATATTATAAAATTCTAAGCTAATGACACTTAGTGTTCTCACAGTGTTATCCAAATATTTTAAAATATATAATTTTACCTAAATATTTTTATATTTATTTTAATTTTATCTATAATAAAATTGGAAAAAATAGTTATTACTTGCTAATATGGTTTCTAAAATATTTTTCTTTGAATTACAAAATCCATAAATATCTAAAATTCTACAAAAATTAGATATAGTCAGCTTTATTTTTTAAGAAATAACTTTTAACAATAACTTTTAATTTTGATCAATAATTTAATAATTAATCTATCATAAATTTTTTTTATCAAAATTATCTAATTGCAGGTCACAGGATTAAAAAAAAATGATAGTTTTATGTTACATATGGCAATCGCGTCATCAAACGACACTTATCTTTCATCTCCAAATTTGATTATAGGGAAAATTGAAACAACTTTATACATTTTGGTAAAACTGTATATTTGGAAAGATCTAGGCAAAATAGTAAAAATATAAAAAATTTTGAGTATTAAGCCCTAAAATCCTTATGTCTTTGCACTATAAATCTAAGTGATTATTCTGTCAATCCTTAACCATTTTTCATTACTCAAAAAATATTAAAATATTAGAATCCCTTTAAATTTCATCATAATTCAAAATATTATATTGTATTTTAAAAAATATTTTAAAAATCTTTGTATTTTAGTACCATTAATTTTTGAAAATTGTTTGCTAATTTTACCATTCATTTTAAATTAAATATAAAAAATTCCATTTTCCATATTCCATTCTTCTCTCTTTTCTCAAATCCAAATGAAGAATTATTGTTCTTTAGGACAATACTATTGTTGAATCTTGTAGTTCTATTTCACTTTTTTTTTTTTTATAATCACAAGGGTTAAAGGTACTAACATTTGTGAAAATATTTTATATGATCAGTATGAAACCCTTAACTGTATTCAATATAAGTTCAAAAAAAAAAAAAAAAGCTCAAAGCTTGCTTTGAAAATATGAAATAGCTCAAAAGACAAAGTAAATAGTGTAATTTACACCAATATTGGATGATCAACTAAAGTGTTGGGCTCTTGTGCACTAAAAAATGGAGGGTTGAATTGGTGGAAATTATATTTTTGGAGGGAAGGTTAATAATACAAGTTTAGAGGAAAGAGTAGAAGAATAGAAGACACAAGAGTTTATAGTGGTTCGGGTGTTAACAAATCCTACATCCACTCTCTAATTCTTCCAGTTGGGTATTTCACTAAAACTAAATTGGCAAAATTCAGCATTTAATGCTTATCAAACAAGAGTCGTGGTCGAGATTTGAGGTTGTGGTCACGATATTCATAACTGCCCTAAATTTTGCTCTTTCACAATTGTGAACTCTATCTCTGTCTAACGGCTTGTACACGTGGCATTCCACTATTGGCTTATCTAAAAATATAGTCGTTTGATCCCTCTAAAAGATGTTGAAGGTCGTGGTTGTGAGTTGAGAGGCTAGCCATGACTGCCACCACCAATCAACAAGGATTTTTCTTGTAAACGATCATGATCGCTACTAAGGATTTGTTATCGCGATTTTTTATTTTCTAATGGATACCTTGACATGTGGCATTATCTTATTGAAGCTTTAGAGTCCCTCCAAGGAGGTTTAAAGATTGCAGTCGTGATTGGTACCGCAAATGCCAATGATAAATAGTTTATCCAAAATGGACACAAATGACCTTGAGATAGCACTCGCGACTTCTTATTCACAGTTGCAACTTAGAGGGCTTTTCTCACACTTTGAGTTTCTTGCTTCCATTCAACTTCTAATGAGTTCCTTCCTAAATTTTTGCAAGAACAACACTTAAGATTGATATTAGTACCTTTTAAACTATATTGTCAAGATAAAAAATGAGTTTTAACTTAGGTTTGACCAACCCAGTCTAATAATTTTTCCCTTTTTGATTTTGACAATTTAGATTAATTACGGAAAGGATAAAAAACTAATTATGTACAACCCTAATTGTTCTAAGAATTTGGAACTCTATTAAAAAGTTAAATTCTATTAAAGGAAAACAAAATGATGGAAATTCCTGAGGTAAAATAAAATACCCCATGAAGATGAAATGCTCCCCCTTAATCAAGTTAATATATACTTTATACTTTAATTTTTGTTTATCCTTTTACATGTAAAATCAATTTTCTCTCCCTCTTTGTCAATATCAAAGAGAGAGGGTCATAAGTACAATTACAATGGCAAGCCAAACTACAATCACAATTCCAATTGTACAACTATAATTGCAAGCAATTGAGAATGCGAGTATAATTAAATTGAAACACAAATAGTATTTTTATTAAAGATAAAACATGACACAATTACATAAACATATTAAAACATTCAAAGATGTTTGATCACACGATACTAGTAGGTCGTAAACATTGAAAAACAGAAAATAAAAAGATATAAGAAAGTGAAGATGAAAAACAAAAGGAGAAGACATATAAAATTTTAAAAGGTTGGCGAAGAATCATTACCTTCAACCACTTGGTCATCATCCCCTTGAACTTAAGCATTATCCTCTTCTTCATAGGTTCCCTTCTCACTTTGGGTGTTCTCCATATCTTTAAAATCTAGAAGATGGCAAAGAGTGGCTCTAACCTTCTCTTAGAGATCCATAAGGTCATTATGAAGATGATAAAGGAGTTGAAAATGCCTTTTGATCATTCTCGTGACCTTGTCCAGCTTTTTGTTAATAGAGGAGAGGGAAGTAAAGGCAGTTTTGCATTTAGACTTTACCTTTGATTGAGAAGGGACTTGTGATAGTGGAATCTCTTCTTGTATGCCTTCTTTAATCACTAGCCTCTTCTTCTTAGAGACTTGAGAGATCTCTTATTTCTTAGCCCTATGAGAATCTAACATATAATCATATGAGTTAGGATGGATGGCCTTGGCATTAATAAGGTAAGTCAAATTAAGAAAATTTTAGTTGGAAAGATATTTTTTAGTAAGGAATGCTTTATTCCCATCATCTACGGCCCCCAAAAACCTATATATAGCAGTAATATAAGAGGGGAAGAGAAATTGGCTTTTAGGCTTGGTACTCATGTGGATCAATTGATCTATAAAGTATCTCCTAGATTGGATTGGTTGGTTTTTTATCAAATAAAATAGAAAGGTTAGGTCTTTTTGAGACACTTTTCATTTTCATCACCCTTAGCATTGATGAAAAATGTGATGATCCTACGAAGAAGTGAATTGATTAGGGTTTTAATGTTTTTGCTAAAGAGCTTTTTGGATCATGTTTGTTCTCTATAGAGATTCCATACCAAAATTCAGAGTAAATGAGGTCTAGAGAAGAAATATTAAAAGGAATACCCTCTCTAATTTAAAGTTTAAAGAGAGTACAAATTTGCTCAAAGGTGATAAAATATTAATCCCCAAAACCTCTAAAGAGAATATCGTACATACCCACTTTTGATCCATTATATGGCTAAGAATCATAGTGTACATCATGGATGATCTCCTCATATCATGGTTCGTCTCTAAACATAAATTCATTCCATCCTATATTGGATAGGAGTGCCTTGACTTCTTTCTCTATACCAAGAGATGCAAAAAGAAAGATGGAGGGGAATTTATTAAGTTGAATAATTTTTTTGGCATTTGCTTTATATATCTCCTTTTCTTCTTTAGTAATTCCTTTTATGAGATGGAAAGGAGAAGGGCTTTAAGTTTAGGTAATGGCTTTGCCTTTTACTGATCTTGTAAGCCTTTTGGTGCCATGGAGAGAGCAAAGTATAGGAGAAAGAGGTTTGGTATAGGAAACTTTTGAGAGGATGAAGAAGATTAATGAAAGAAAGAGTAAAGAGTGAACGAAAGGGTGTTAGAAAGGTTAAATAAGTATAAAAGGGGTAGGAAATGGTCAAAAAATGGTTGAAGGTATATTAAATGAGAAGATGCATCGTTTGGTAATCGAATGGTTATTATCCAACAGTTACAACTAAGTCGCGACCTCTACTTGCTTGTTGCAATCGAGAATTACTAATTTTATGAGTAATAGATAGAAAAATCTTGGAAAAGAGCAAGGATAATGGTCATGAATTTTGAATTCAAAAATTCACAAAAGGAATCTTGGGAATCTTTAAGTCGAGAGTGCAAATTAATAGATGCTGAAACTTTAGAGAGTGCTTGTGAGTAGCGACTGCGAATCCCATTCTTGGTTGTGAATTAGAAGTCAGTTTTAAAAACTTATTTAAAATGAAAATTTAAGCGTATGGCCTAATACCAGTGTGATCAATTTTTTGTTTTGATGATCAATTCCTGTAATTAAGCATAGTGAATGCTTATTGAGTTAACTCATCCAACTAAGCATAGTGAAGGTTAAATGCTTATTGAATTGACTCATCCAACTCATCAAACATAACAATTACAAGATATCAAGGGGTAAACATATCAAACAAGTTACTAACCAATATCATATGCGTATAAGGAGCTCCCATCAAGCATCTTAAGTTCCTTTTTGATAAAGTTCATTCTTTTTTTATTAAGGGGTTTGGTAAAAATATCTATAAATTGGTGATTAGTGTCAATAAACTCAAGCACCATATTACCACTTTGGACATAATCTCTAAGAAAATGATGTCTAATATCAATATGCTTACTTTTTAAATGTTAGATGGGATTTTTAGAAAGATTTTAGTGCACTTGTATTGTCACATTTGATAGGAATGTGGTTAAGATCTTTGCCATAATCCTTGAGTTGTTGTTTCATCCATAGAACTTGGGTGCAACAACAACCTGTTACTATATATTCTGCTTCAATGGTGGATAAGAAAATAAAAACTTACTTCTTATTAAATCAAAAAACCAAACACTCACCAATAAATTGGAAAGTTTCGAAAGTTCTTTTCATATCCATTAGACTATTGGTATAATCCGCATCTGAGTATCTAAGAAGACTAAAAGATGAATTTCCAGGATAACAAAGTACTAAATACAATATTGCATGCAAATACTTTAAAATCCTCTTAATAGTATGTAAATGTGATTTCTTAGGACCTAATTGAAACCTAGCACACAAGGAAACACTAAACATAATATTAGGTCTAGAAGCGGTAATATAAAGGATTGAACCAATCATACCTCTATACTTTTTTTCATTAATAGGCTTACTCAATTTAACTTTGTCTAGCTTCATTGATGCACATATTGGGGTATTAACTACTTGAATCCATCCATGCCAAACCTTTTGAGTAGTTTTTTATGTACTTGGCTTGGTTGATAAAGATGCCCTCTTTAGTTTGCTTGATTTGAAGACCAAGAAAGAACTTGAGTTCACCCATCATGCTTATCTAAAATTTCCTAGCAAACTTTTCATAAAGAGACTCATTAATAGCACTAAATATAATATTATCAAAATAAATTTGCACAATGAGTGTATCCTTGTTATGTTTTTTCATAAATAATGTCGTGTCAACCTTGTATTTTTCAAAATCATTTTGTAAAAGAAATGAAATAAGTCTTTTATACCAAGCTCTTAAAGCTTGTTTCAAACCATATAAGGCCTTAGTTAATTTGAAAACATGATTTGGGAGCTCATGAGACTCAAAACTCAAAGGTTGTTCAACATAAAATTCCTCATTAATGAAATCATTCAAAATGCACTTTTCACATCCATTTCAAAAAGCTTGAAGTTTATATGACATGCAAATGCTAAAAGAATTCTAATGGTCTCTAATCTTATTACGGAGGCAAATGTTTAATCATAATCATTGTCTTCCTCTTGTTTGTAACCTTTAGCAACTAATCTAGCTTTGTTTCTAATTATGAAAAAACTAACTCATTTAACTTGTTCCTAAACACCTATTTGCAACCTACAACTAGGTGTTCCTTAGGCCTAGAAACTCGTTCCTAAACTTTATTTCTCTTAAATTGATTGAGTTTCTCTTGCATAACAATAACCCAATTTTCATCATCAAAAGTGTTATCAATTAATTTTGGTTCAATTTGAGAAATAAAAGCAAGATTATTATCTAAAGCATGCAATTGAGTACTTACTCCCTTTGATGTCTCACCAATGATGAGGTCTTTTGGATGATCCTTATCTCCAATCCTTTAGAGTCATTGAACATGGTTCTCCTCTTGTTGGGGTTGAGCTCACTCCACTTCTTGAGGTGGCTCATGATCTTCAAGATCAATCACATTTCCCTTAGGTATGGAGTTAAGCTCTAATTTTTTAAAATCACTTACAAGCTTATCAATAAGAGTACTTTTTCAAAGATTAAGTTTACTAGACTCATCAAATATAATATTCATGACTCTTCAACTGCCATAGACTTCTTATTAAAACTCTATAGACTTTTGCTAATGGTGGAATAGCTAAGAAAAATACCCTTGTTAATTTTTAAAGCAAAATTTCCATGTTATCCTTGGTAATGAGGATGTAGCATTTGCAACCAAATATATTAAGATATGAAATCTTGGATTTTTTTGATTTTGTAACTCATAAAAAGTTTTGTTTAGAATGGGTCTTTTGAAGACACAGTTTGCAATATAATATGAGGTTTTGATGGTTTCAACCTAAAAGTAATTTGGCAAAGAATACTTATTAAGCATAATTCTAGCCATCTCTACTAATGTCCAATTTTTCCTCTCTACAACACCATTTTGTTATGGTGTTCTAGGAGTAGAAAAGTTATAAGAAATCTTATTCTCCAAGTAATAGCTTTTAAAAGATTCATTTTGAAATTCCTTTCCATGGTCACTCCTAATAGAAGAAATGAAGTAATCATTTTCATTTTGAACTCTTTTGGCAAAGCTTTTAAAAGCATCAAAAGTGCCACTCTTATGAGCAAAGAAGGATACCTAAGTGAATTTAGATTAATCAACAATAAGAACAAATGCATAACGCTTTCCACCAAGACTAGCATTCCTAGTAGGTCTAACTAATTCCATATTAATTAGTTGAAGAGGCCTAGAAGTACTTACAACATTCTTGGCTTTGTAGGATGCTTGGTGTTGTGTCCTCATTTGATAAGGTGCATATGTCTTATCCTTTATAAACTTGAGCTTTGGAAGACCTTCTACTAACTCTCCTTTTGATACGTTTTGTAGAAGCTCCATCCTAGCATACCCAAGTCTTCTATGCCAAAGCCAAGATTCATTGCTAATGAAAATAAGACATTTAAAAGATTACTTATCCAAATTATTGCTAATGAAAATAAGACATTTAAAGGATTGCTTAGCCTAATTGTCTAAGTCAACTAAGTAGGTATTGCCTCTCCTTTCACCCTTAAAAACTACCTTCTTATCTAATAAGGTGGTAACCCGATATTCTTTACAGTCAAAGATGGCTTTATTACCTTTGCCACATAATTGGGTTACACTTAATAAATTACATTTCAATCCTTCAACTGAAAGAACATTGTCAATGAGAAAGCAACCTTTCTTACCAAGGATTCTAATGCTAATTACCTTACTCCTGGCATTGTTTACAAATGTGACATTACCACCATCCTTTTCTTTAATAGCTATGAATAGTTTATTATTTTCGATCATATACTTTGAGCACCCACTATCCATATGTCAATCATTGTCTTCTTTGTTGGTTTCCAAGCATTCCTATAAAATGAAAACATTTCATCTTTATTTAGGCACCAAAGCATACTTAGGTCCTTGAGGTTAGGCTTGAAAGGCTCCTCCAATTTGAGGTGTGCCTTCCTAATGTAGTAAAAGACATTAATGTGTCCATTCTCATGCAATAGAGGCATTAGAGGTTAGACTTATAAGTTTTTCTCCTATGCATTACTTGAGTGTGAGTAGGAGGCCTTCTCACTCCTTGATTATGTAAATGCATGCTAGTGCATGAGTGATGAGGAGTAAAAGAAAAGTTTTTATATGTGTGTATTTGAGTACATATATACATGGTTGGTTCTTTAAGTTTTAGCTCTTCACCCTTAGGGATCTTTCCCTTTGCCTTTAGATTTAGAAGGCTTAGTGCTTAAAGCTCTTTTCTTCCCAACAACCTCAATACTAGAAGTTTAAGGTGTAAAAGCTCTAATAAAAATGGGATGAAAGGATCTAGATGAGGAGGCTCCATTAAAGCCTAAACCATGTCTCATTTGAAGAGGTCTTTGAAATACAATAAGTGTATCTAAAGCTTCTTTCCCTTTGTGAAATTTAGAGATGAAATTTCTCAGCTCAATTACTTCTCCTTTTAAAGTGTCATTTTCTTTTCTTAAAGACTCAAGAGAGGATGAAGTTTTGAAAAGATTTTCTAAAGATCTGTTGAGTTCTTCATAGGAAGTTCTCAAGTCATTTATAAGTTCATTTAAAATTTTAAATTCGTCCTCAAGTTTTGAACACTTTTTCTTGTAATTTTTCATTTGAGACTTATATTTATCACATCTCAAGGTTCAAGCTTCAAGAAGCTCATCTTTTTCATCATCAAACACAATATATTCATCATAAGAATGAGAAAAAGTACTTCATCATAAGAATGAGAAGAAACACTTCATCATAAGAATGAGAAGAAGTACTTACCTCATGTGAGTTGTCCTCTTAAGCCATAAAGTGAATGTTTGCAATCTCTTGTTCTTCATCTACCTCACTTGAATCATCATCCCATATAGCTTTAAAGCTCTTTTTTTTTCTATCGTACTTCTTCTTCTTTTTAAGCTTAGGACATTCAGATTTTATGTGACTTTGCTTTCCACATTCAAAGTAAGCTACCTCATTCTTCTTCTCTTTGAAGTCAGGTGACGATGATGTTTTCTGAGGTTTCTTCTTATTTTCTTCTCTTGATGAGCTCTTTAGATCTTCTTGAGAGCATTGCAAGTTCTTCTTCCTATTTTTCACTCTCATCATTATCATTAGTGCTTTCTACCATTTCCTTGTCCTTGCTAGATTTGAGAGCAAGAGACTTCTTCTTTACTTTTTCATTCTTATCTCTTTGTCCTCTCAACTTCTTCATTTCCTCATCCTTCTTTATGCTCTTTGGATCTCTTTGAGAGCATTGCAAGTTCTTCTTCCTATTTTTAACTCTCATCACTAACACTAGTGCTTTCTACCACTTCCTTGTCCTTGTTAGATTTGAGAGTAAGAGACTTCTTCTTTACTTTTTCATTCTTGTCTCTTTGTCTTTTCAACTTCTTCATTTCCTCATCCTTATTTATGGCTAGCTCATGAGTAAGTAGCTTACTAATGAGGACATTCATTTGCACTTTTCCAATCTCTAGATTGGATTCTTGTATACTACAAACTCTAGCACCAAACTTTTCAAGAAGAAGAGATTTGAGTTTAGTACTTACCTCATGATTTGTAAGAATTCTTCCAAACTTCTTCATGTTTATGACAATGAAAAGAAGTTTATTTGTCATGTCGATGATGCTTTCATTTTCCTTCATCATGAAGAGCTCCTAGTCCGTCACTTACATCTCTTACCTACTAGATTTCATAAGAGTTATGTCCTTATGGTAGTTTTGCAAGGCCTTTCATATCCCATATGCAGTTAGTTAATATTAAACTCTATCAATTTTTTCTCTTGACATTGAGCTTAGTAGAATAGTCATTGCCCTCTTATTCTTGCCATTGGACTTTCTATGAGCCTCTATCCATTCTTCCCTTGGAATTAACTCTTAACTATCATCCACCATCTTAAGTGGTGGCATCCATTCTTTAACTACATCATCCCATAAATCCATTACATCACTATCTAGGTAGATGTCCATTTTATACTTCTAATGAAAATAGTCAGATCCATCAAAGAAAGGTTTGGGATGAGTGTGCATTCCTTCTTGTGCCATGATCTTTCCTTACATAATTAAGGCTTGAATTGATGTTTTACTCAGATACCATTTGTTTGCCCTTATGCACAAAAAAGAAGGTTGAATTGGTAAGAAATTTAAATTTTTAGAGGGAAGGTTAATAATGCAAGTTTAGAAGAAAGAATAGAAGACACAAGAGTTTATAGTGGTTCGGGTGTTAACAAACCCTACATTCACTTTCTAGTTCTTCTAATTAGGTATTCCACTAAAACAAAATGGTGTTTTATAAGCTCACACCCAACTTTACAGCTTTTTTGTTTTATGAAGACTTACACATAAGCTTACAAGTGTTTCCCAAGGTAAACACTTAAATCTAGACAAGAGTTTTCCATGGCTTACTCTTAAACCCAATCCCAAAGGTGTTTATAACTCACACCGAACTTTTTACAACTCAAATACAACGAGTAAATAAGAATGGGAGTTTGGAAACAAATTTGCAAGAGTTTGGCCTTAGTAAATGCTATTCTCTTGTATTTATGTCCATTTGTGGAGTATTTATAAGTTACTCCTGCTAAAGAGATGTTGCTCTCAAAACTATTTTCATATATAAAAAGTTGGTTACAAAATCAATTATTTAATTCTTGTCAAACAAAAGTTGCGATCGAGATTTGAGGTTGTGGTTACGATATTCATAACTGCCCTAAATTTTGCTCTTTCGTGATTGTGAACTCCAACTATGTCTAATGACTACTACATATGGCATTCCACCATTAGCTTATTCAAAAATGTAGTTGTTTGATCCTTCTAGAGGATGTTGAAGGTCATGGTCGTGAGCTGAGGGGCTAGCCATGACTTTCACTGCGAATCAATAGAGATTTTGGTTATAAGAGATTGTTGTCACTACTAAGGATTTGCTAGCGTGATTTTTGATTTTCTAATAGGTACCTTGACATGTGGCATTGTTTTATCAAAGCTCTAGAGTCCCTCAAAAGAGGTTTAAAGATTGTAGTCGTGACTGGCACCGTGAGTCCCACTATGAAATAGTCTGTCTAAAATTGACACAAACAACCTTGAGATAGTAGTCGTAACTTCTCATTCACAATCAGGATTTAGAGGGCTTTGGCCATACTTTAAGTCACTTCCTTCCATTTAACTTTTAATGAGTTCCTTAGAAAATTTCTACAAGAATAATACTTAAGATTAATATTAGTACTTTCCAATCTATTTTGTCAAGATCAAAAGAAAGTTTTGACTTATGTTTGACCAACTTGGTCTAACATAAAAGGCCAAGGTAAATAGAAGGTTACACATAGAACATGACAATGTAAATGAATGACTCAACCTCTTAATGACTATTTGGAGCACACTAAAGACCATTGAAGTCTCTAAACACTATTAAACAAAAAAATGGCTACTTGAAAATCCCTCAAAAAGTATAGTATCTCTTTTGTGTAAATAAGACATTCCCTGAATGACAATGGATTAGACCAATGATTATAGGATGAAATTCATCGCATGTAAGTGGGAAATGAAGTAAGGGAACTCAATAACTAAGGAATTCCCTTAACAACTTTTGAAAGCATAATGATAGTAATACTAAAGCCACGACTAATTGAAAAATTGCATGCTAACATTATAGAGTTTGTGTGAATTTGCTCAAGGGTCAATTAATATAAAAAAAATCAACATGGTTAAAGCCAAATAATGATTATAGTGGATTTCAATACTTATTATCTATAAGGTAAGAAACATAGTCGAATAATAATTAGAACTAGTCATTAGGAGCATAAGATATTCAATGACTACTTAAAGGAATATAATGACCATTGAAGTGAATATGGGAGAAATAATGCCTAAAAGGAAGGCCATTTTAGACCATTAGGATTTAAACAATCGTTATTAGAATCCTAATGACCACTGAAGGGGTTTAATGGTTATAACGCCAATATTTTAAGAGGAAAAAAACAAACTATGCATTAGCTAGTTTTTCTTACATAATTTACATAAGGGCATCTTATTTTGACTTTGAAAAAGAAGACAACCAAGAGAACAAACAATAGAAAAAAAAAAAAGAAACCTAGAACTTAAAAAAGCAAAGTTGAGGGAAAAAAAACAAGAGTTACTTAAAGAATTTCCATCCTGCTTAACCTCCAACAACCTTATTTGTAAAAGCTTAAGCTTAAAGCATATGTTGAAATTGTATTTTTAAAGAGAGCTTGAGTGTATTAAAAGAATGATAGTTTTCTTATGCATTACTTATAAGTCTTGTATGTGAGTATCACTATTTGGGTTAGGTAGTTAAAATGCTTGTGATTTTAGAAAAAGCATAAGATAGTACCTATAAATCTATCTTGGGATAGGCTTGCGATAGTATCCAAAAACTATCTTGATAAAGTTTGAGTGATACTTGTTCAATTCACTTATAAAATGTTTAAGTAGCAATTGTAAACTACTTGCATAGTGAAGCTCTCTCATAGGTTATTAGAGGAGTGGACATAGACTAAGTTTGTGTTGAAAATTATATAAATTGCTTATGTTCTCTCTTTTCTTATTTTGAATTTCCTTTTTAGCATAAATTCTTTAAAAACTTTTATAGCCCTATTCACTCTCCTTTAGGGATAATAAGTGGTGCTGGAGTTAGGTCAATTTTATCAAGTTTGATTATAAGAGTAAACATAAAATGGTAAGCCAAGAAGAATCATAATCCATCAATAAGCTTTTGTTATTTAAAGGAGATGATTATGGCCACCAAAAGAAAAAAAAATAGAGATCTTCTTAGATAATGAAATAATTATCTATAGGGTATTATGGAGGAAAAAAGAGAGGCTCTAATCAAACTTGTTATAGATGTATTGGTGCCTAAGAAGAATAGTATATGGATACCAAAAGGGAAGAAGACCGACCTCAAAAATAAAAGAGCCATATATAATTAATTTTATGCTATTCATATATCTCAACATATAAAGCTCTAAATGTGCACATCAACAAAGAGATTTGGGATACTCTTTAAACCCAACATGAGGGTATAAGAGAAGATAAAAAGAAGAAAACACAAATGTATACTTATAAGTATGAGACATTTGTGCACCAACTTAATAAATCCATTAGAGAAATGTATACCAAATTCATTAACATAATAGGAACTCTCAAGGGTTTAGGGAAGACATAACAAAATTTCTTACCTTTCTATTTATTTTAATATAGATCATGATTTGATTATGGATCTTTTTAGGAAAAAATGAATGATTGAGCCAATGTTGGAGCAACCTTAAAGCTTTAAGGAAAAATGAAATATAAAAAAATCTAATTAAAGCTTTAAAAGGCACCATCAAATCTTTAAAAGATTTTTTTGTAACTCATGGAAGTATGAAGAAAGAGCTAAAGTCATGAAGATACAAGTTTCCTTATTTGTGCAAGCTGCCTTATTTGTACAAGCTACTTACCTGCACTAGTTCAAAAGATATGGGCTTGCACAATATTGAATCTTAAGAATCATAAAGGAATATCCAAGGACAATAATTTAAAGCTTATACAAGCTAATTGGCTACCTAGCAATGAAGATTAAATCTAAAGCTTGTAAGAAGAAAAGAGGCCTATTATTTGTCAAGCTTGGGTTAAATTGAATCATTTTACTAAAGCCCATGAATATGGGGCTTATTTTTTTCATATTTGATGAATTCAAATATTTAGTTCTAATGTTTCCAATTAAGTGTATTTTTTTAGAAAATTAAGTTTGAAAAGTGTTTAACTCAAGAACCTAGAAAATCTTCTAAGTCATAAAATGAGCCTAAAAAATTGCCCCTAATCGTGACCAAAACCTCTAAATCATGATCAAGACAAATTTGAACCAAAATGAACAAACTAGATCGTAACCAAGACAAATTTGAACCAAAATGGACAAACTAGATTGTGACCATGATTTTGATCATGAAAGGCAAATCGTGACCACAATATTTCAATTAGGTGGAAGTGGTTCTAATGGATAGTTGAAGAACCTATGAGGAACTATCATGTAGTACTAGCCATTAGATACATTTTAAAATCTCGACTGCAATTTGCCTTATCTTAACCTCAAAATTGATTTCTTAATTATGATTTATATGCTCGACCATGATTTAAGTTTGATAATGCATTAAACGTAGATTTTCTAGCTGTTGGAAAAAGACTAGGTATAACACCTTTATAACAATCATTTGAAGGGTAAAGGTTATAAACACCCATTTGAAAGGTTCCTAATGTATGGAAAACTAATTTCATTTATAGCTAAACCTATCTTGTACTTCATTTAAATATCATTTATTATTCACTTAAGATAATTGTGAAGCTTTGAATGCTATTGTAAGGTTTGGTATGAGCCTTAAACACTTAGAAATTAGGTTTAAGGGCAAGCTATAGAAAACTCTTGTATAGGTTTAAGTGTAAGCCTTAGGAAAACATTTGCAAAGGGTTCAAGTATGAGCCTTAAGAAAGTACTTATAAGGTTGGGTGTGAGCCAAACACTAAGTTGGGAGTGAGCTTGAAAAACTTCATTGTATAAAGATAGCTATATTAAAATTCTCAATTGTGGATGGGAAGTGGATGTAAGGTTTGTTATACTTGAACCACTATAAATTTTATGTATTCTCTTCTTCATCTCTTCAATGTTTCACTTTCATAATTTATAATTTGCCATCAATTCAACCTCCCTTCTCAGTGTTTAAGGGCCAATAATTGAAATAAGGGCATAGTCTCACATTACAAGCTTAATTGCATGAGAAAAGATTGACATGGCCTTTGATGATAATGATTGTGCTCATTGGAAGTATAAAATAAAGATTTATCTTGATAGCGATCTCATAAATATACTAAATTGTGTCCTTAAAAAGTGGAAGCCTTCAACAAAGATGGTTGAAAGAGTATAGGTTGTCATTCTAAGAGAAGAATAGAGTAAAACACAAAGAAGAGCCAATGGTAAAAATAAGAGAGCAATGACAATCTTTCTAAGCTCTCTTTCATAAGAAGAATGTCATAGAGTCTAGCATTATGAAAGTACATAAGGGATTTGAAAGGCCTTATAGAACTACCATAAAGGAATGATGCTAGTCAAGTCAAGAACGATCTAAATGTATGTGATGGAGTATGAGCTCTTCATGATGAATCAAAATGAAAAAATAATCAACATGACTAATAGGCTTCTAGACATAGTCAATAATATGAAGAAACTTGGAAGGCATATAAAATTGGTGGATGTCAACTAAAAGATCCTCAAAGTCCTTGTTATAAAGTAATATGGAGCTAGGGTGGCTGGCATAGAGGAAGCAAATAAAGACATTGCAAGATTCCTATCGATGTACTTATTGGTAAAATTCTCACACATGAAATGGCTCTAAAAATGGGTGAGAAACAAAATAAAAACAAGAAGGAGTTTGCGAAGGAGAAGGAAAAAGGGCTAAAGGCAACATGGGATGATAGCTCTTCAAGTGAAAAAGAAGAAGAAGATGTTACCAACCTATGCTTTATAGCCTTGGAGGACAACTCAAATGAGGTATGTTCCACTTCTTATCTTGTGATGATAATGATGATGAGGATGATGAGCGCATGGGAGCCATGGCCTCGAAATGCAAGAAATATTATTCTAAAATGAATTTTATAAGAAAAAGTGTTCAAAACTTAAGGAGGATTTCAAAAGTCTAAATGAACTTGTTTTGAACTTAAGAACATTTAATGATGATCTCAAGAAATCTTTGTAAGAAATTTCTTCAAAAACCTTCTCACTTGAATCCTTAAGCAAAGAAAATGTTTCTTTAAAATTGGAGGTTATAAGGAACTTTATTTCTAAATTTCATAAAGGGAAGAAAGCTTTTGATACACTTATTGTATCTCAAAGAATATCCTTTGTGAGACATGGTCTTACTTTAATAATGCATCAACATCCACATCCTGCCTTCCTAAATTTGTCAAAGACTTTACTCCTTGAACCTTAAATATGGAGGTAATCAGTAAGAAGGCTAAGACATACATTAAACCTTTCACTCCTAAAAAAAAACATGAAAGGCTCATAAGGCTCTAGAGCTAAGTCTCAAAGAGCAAATCATGCATTCATGTATCAAAAGATGTTTGTACAAAAATGCACACATATATCTCTACATACTTGTTCATGCATACATACATATGGAAATGTTGTGAGAAACCCCTACTCATACTAAAGTGGCTAAAAAGAACAAGAGTAATAAGTCTAGAATTTAATACCACTATTGCATGAAAGTGGACACATAAATGTGTTTTATTATATTAGGAAGGCTCATCTCAAACTTAAGGATCCTTCTAAGACTAACCTCAAAGACCTAAGTATGCTTGGGTACAAAAATAAAATATTTGATATTGTAGGATGAAGACTCCTTCACCAAATTCTTGTCATGAAAAATCTGAAAGTGAATGAAGATTGTTAACGAAGACGGAATAAAGTTTCAAATGGCTATTTGGTATTAAGTCATTGATACTAAACTTGCAATATATCCCTTATCTCCTATGCTTTTAACTTGATATATTGTCTTTGCATATGCAACTTGGTTATTTGTTTAAATGTGTTTTTAATTGAAAATTTTATACTTATTTTATACAATTTTTAGCTCTCCATTATTTGGTTAATTTTCTTATTTAATTAGTATCTTATATTCTTCTATGAGACCCAAAGTTGTGATAGCATTAAGGAGGCTTATTTTTAAAGGAGTTGCATAAACTCTTTTATTTAAGGGGAGCATAAATTATTTTTAATTATTATTATGTTTATAAAAATTCAAAATATTTTATCTTGTTTTGTACTTTAGGGTTTGTCATTCAAAAATTGGTACTATAAAACCTTATTTTTGGATTCATTGTCTTTAACAATTGATAGTTTGACACTTTTGTAGTTTTGGTTTCATTAATCTTGAAATATTGATATAAGATCACATATTTGCATATCTTCCTCAATGAATTCAATTATTATTTGAATTTAAATTCAACTTGGTTCTACTTTGTGTATTTTGTTTCTATTAATTATTAGTCCAATCTTCTTATCTCCTCTTTTACTTGTCCTTTGACTTATAGAATTCTCTCCTTTTTAATCTTGACAATTGGGAGAAAAAATTGAACCATAGAAAAATAAGTAATTAATAAAAAAATAAAAAAAAGTTGTAGGAATGAAACGAACTAAGAATTGCTTAAGGGAGAGTTTAATGAAATATTTGAATTTATCTTATTTTTCTTTTCAATTCAATTTAATTGTCAAAATCAGAAAAGAAGAGATTATTGACCTAAGTTAGGTGTCTAACTTAGTCACTCTTTATATTCTTGAAAATCAAATTGATTAGTGCTAATGTTTCTAATTAACTATATTTTTACAGAAAATTAAGTTTGAAAGTGTTTAAACTTAAGAACTTATAAAATATTCTAATTCATGAAGTGGACCTGAAAAATTACCCTAAGAAATAAGAATTGTGACCAAGATAAAGAAATCACAACCAAGACCTCCACATCGCAACCAAGATAGATTTGAACTAAAATGGACAGACTAGATCGCGACCAAGATTACGACCATGATTTTGATCATGAAAGGCAAGTTGCGATCATGATATTTCAATTAGGTGGAAGGGGTTCCAACAAATAGTTGAAGAACCTATAAGGAAGTGCCATGCGACATTAGCCATTAGATACACTCTAAAATATTAACTGCAATTTGATCTATCTTGACTGTGAAATGGATTTGTCAACCACGATTTATATGTCTCGATCATGATTTGAGTGTGATAATGCATTAATTACATATTTTTTAGTTTTTGGAGAAAAAAAAATAGCCACAACACAATTGTAATGGTCATTTAGAGGGTGAGGGCTCTAAGTTCGGGGGGGGGGGGGGGGGGGGGGGGGGGGGGGGGGGGGGGGGGGGGGGGGGGGGGGGGGGGGGGGGGGGGGGGGGGGGGGGG